>JAUEKU010119068.1:0-12652 GCA_032274805.1 Gypsophila paniculata
CCGCCCAGAACCGCCACGGTCCGGGCCTCCCTTTTCGGGAGCGGGCCAGAACCGGCCCGGCCTGTCCCTTCTATGGGCCGATTACGGGCCCCAAAAAAAGCCCAGCCCGCCACGGGCTGGCCCGGCCTGACCCGAACCCGACCCGTGGCCCCCTCTATCTAGGGAGTAATCCGAAACGTAAATAAATCGTGGGTAATAAACTAGTCAACCTCATAAGCCCCCCGTCTATATATTCTCCCCTTAATTTTTTTTTGGACCCTCCCTCTCTCACTCTGTCTATTATTCCTCCCTTTAGTTTTCGTCGTCAGTATTCCCGGCCATATAACCAGGTACGCTGGCTGTATTAACCCCTCTTTGAGATCACCTCTTCTTCCTTATACTTCTCTTATTAATCCATTCTTTTTTATTCCTTTCTATTCTTTTTGTTTTTTCTTTTTTTTGCTCAATTTGGTAGGTTTTTAATCAATCATTTATTTATGTGCTTTTGTTTGTTTATTTATTCGCTTTTTTGGTTGATTTGTGTGTTTAGGCTTTTGAATTTCGCCCTATAATCGATTCTAATAACCCTAATTATGCTCCATGCTTGTAACGATTATCGTCGTCGAGCTTCGCCTTTTGATCCGATCCTCCAATTATCTCGGCTTCTTTGTGCCCGAATCGTATCTCAAGTCGCCTGTGGTATTTTTTTTTTTTTTTTTTTTATGTTAAGCTGGCTCCTCTGGCGCTAAGTTTACGAGTTTTTTAGACCTAAAGGTGCGATTAGACGTGTGTTAATGTTTGTTTGTTGTTGCTGTTTTTATCAGCTCATGTGATCGGAAATAGTTGCTTTGGCTTACTCCTTAGAATGAGCAAAACGTTTGTCCTTAATTTCCCTCCGTATATCGTTATACGAGGGCCAGTTAGGTGATTTCTTGCTATTTGCGGAGCAATTGATATGAATTGTATGAGGTAGTGATATGCGTTGAGGCCTTACCTTCATTCCCAATCATCCAGTTTTTTCGGTTTGGTTCATTATTTGTGGCCAGCTGAAACGCCTGAACTGAGTAACTTTATGTTTATGGTAATTGCTGCAAGTTGTTTTTGGATATGTTAGTGTGGGATGCTTTGGTTTGTCTCTATGTTATAAAGTGAAACCGCTTCAACCTTTACTCGCTAATCGGTTTCACCCTACCTAGGAAGATAGAGAAAGACACTTGGAAGCTTGGAATTTAAGGTCATGTATGGTAATGTTGGTCTGCGTACTAGGATTTTTTAGGATGCACTGAACATGTGAGTTATTCCTTGCCATAAATGGAATAAGCCATCGCTTTGTGGGATTTTTAAGATTGTATATATATCTTAAAATACATAGAGCTTCTAGCTCTTATTTTTGGTTTAGCATGTCGAATTAGTACACACGAGGTTGGAGCTGGGTGTGGCTTTATTGTAGGTATTACATGTCAATTTTGGGACTTAAACTGGATTTTGTTAAACTTGTTCTTTTCTCTTTTTCTAATTTCATTAATTTCCTACTTGTCCTTTCCACCTACTTTCCTCTATTTCCATCTTCTTAAATGTAAGCAATATATACAAATATTTCTACCTTGTTGGCCTCCTAGCTACTTAAGACCTTATTTCCTCGTGACTTCTGGGAAATAGTTTTGACCTTTCCGTTATTATTGTCGCAGAGATGATCAATCTTTTCAAGGTAAAAGCAAAACAGAGAGAAAATGCTGAGAATTTGAATGGAAAGGCGCCTGTTAAGAAGCAAACAGCTGGAGAATTGCGTCTCCATAAAGGTATATCAACCGTCAAGACAACTCGGGCGTCAAGTTATATGATGGTGTAGCTATCATGGTGATGACATTTGGTTAATTGGTATTAGGCCCAAAAAGACCAACGTCTTTGTATGATCTTAGGTGGAAGGGCATAAACATTTCACTGTGCTTAAAATGCGTTAAAAGCTCTTGCAAATAGCAAGCTCTGGGTTCGTATGCCCTTTTTTCACATTCATTAGAGTGTGCTTAAACGTTTCCAGAGCCTTTATTTCTGGCTGCATGCTTATCTAATGAACACTTGAAGCCTTGTTGACATTATTTTAACTTGATTTTGGCACTTTATATGCCCTCCATTTTACTAAATTAACACCATATGACTTTTCAAATAAGAAGTTAAAACTCAAACAGAGCTTCTTCATAGTAGTTTAATAAAATGGAGGGAGTACATGTTATCTAAGGTGTTGCTCCTATTTATCTGGTTTGGTCGCAAAATATTGTGATGCTCGTTTCTCTTACGTTTCTATGTATTTCTTGTTGCAGATATCAGTGAACTGAACCTTCCAAAGTCATGTAACATATCATTTCCCAATGGAAAGGACGACCTGATGAACTTCGAAGTTACTATACGCCCTGATGAGGGTTACTATTTGTAAGTATGCTGTTCATGAAGCGTTATTTAAACATCTACATCGCCTGCAGCTTGGAAGAATGGTCGAATTTTTATGTGTGGCTTATTATTTAATACTACAACCCCACATCCGATTATCTCTCTGCTTTCCTTTTCTTTTTAAATCATGTGCCCCGACATTCGGTCAGCTTTTGTGTTTTTTTCGTATATCCTGCAAATGATTTTTTACAAGATGGGTGAGGGGCCCGTCCTTGCCCAACTATATTCACCATTCCCTTTGTATAGAAAAAGAAAAAGAAGGGGGTAAAAACGAGAGAAATTGTTTATCTTGTTACATTTTGTACACTGCCATTTGGCATTCTTCTTATCTGCCTGATAAACGAGTATGCTTATAAGCAGTGTCTTCGTTGCAGAGGTGGTATATTTGTGTTTTCCTTCCAAGTTCCATCTGTCTATCCTCATGAGCCACCAAAGGTCAAGTGCAAGACAAAGGTAAGTACTGCCCATGCTCATTTAAAGTTGCCTTTTAGCTCCATATTAATAAGATTGGTAAGAAAGTACTGATTTGTTGGATGGTGTGCTGACTACTACTCTATATGACAATCTCAGGTGTACCATCCTAACATAGACTTGGAAGGGAATGTGTGCCTAAACATTTTAAGAGAAGACTGGAAACCTGTTCTGAACGTAAACACCATCATCTATGGCTTGTATCATCTCTTCACGGTACTGATGTTTACCTGTTTTGGAAAAGGCCTTTTATTTATTCATTTATTTATTTATGTATGTATGCATTTGTACTTTTAATCTGAATGCTTTTTGGGTAAACAGCAACCAAATCATGAAGACCCTCTCAATCATGATGCTGCTGCAGTGTTGAGAGATAATCCAAAGATGTTTGAGTCCAATGTCAGAAGAGCTATGACTGGGGGTTATGTGGGTCAATCGTTCTTCCCAAGGTGCCTTGCTTAAGGGTTCTATCGTAAATCTCGGATGAAAAAGGCCATTTGTTCCGAATATGCAACAGTTCTTCAGGAATGTACCTGTATCGTTTGGTATACTTTGTGCTGCAACATGAAATCAGCCAAATGGCTCATAATTCACTATGGTTTTTAATTTTTCTGTCAGAACAATGGGAGACACTAGCTGTGGAGATTTTTCATTTTCCTCACTTGTATGTAATCTACTAATGGGAAAAACACATCTGTGCCCAAGGGCAAGGTGATTGAATCATTTGAACGTGATTATCTTGGCTGTTTTACGCAGTTGTGTGATTTTATATGCTTGCACAGAGCTGTTGGCCTATTTTACTTGCGTAGTTTGCCAGTCTGACGGATTACATGACTTTCGGGACCATTACTGGCAAATGTGTGAAATGAGTTGTGTCAAGGATGAGCTGTCAGATTAGCATGGCAGACTGAGCTGTGGTCTTCCGATTTCCAAACAACTCTAAGCCACCTTGAAATTATGTTTGTGACAACAGCATTACAGCATTACCCTGGTGTAATTGCGACCCAATTTACCCTTACACCACTAGCAACCTACCTTCCTTTAGATGCAATGATTTTGCATTCTAGTGTGACTAGTCTCTTGGCTACAAGTTTGATGCATGAAGGCGAGGAATGGTATATGTTGTGTTTGCACTGTGGCGTGTTTGTTAGCATTCTGGCTCATAGCCTAACTTCGGTTAGTCACACATTATAGAATCAGAAGACCTGGTCATGACTAGTACTCTGTCAGGTTTTGCCTACCCAATCAGTAATGCATTAGGCTATTGCGTTTAGGAAATGTCAGTTTGCTTGAGCACAAAAAAGGGGCTCGATTGCATTTGTTACAATTTGCTAGTCGAAAGTGAAGAATTCAAACACGATTTGGCCCTTGTCCTATTGCAGACGGCAAATGCTTTGACTTGAACAAAACTCGCTAAAAAGCAGAAACACACACAAGCACAGCTACTCCTCTGGGCTCTTATACAGCAAAACTCACCTCCTTAAGATTTTTACAATGAGATGCCACTATTTAGCATTCAACAAACACACTTAACTATGAAACTGGTTGTTAGGAAAAAGCGAGAGCCTTTCTGGTCGGGGTTACTCTTCAAGAGTTGGTCTGGTCCTTCTTAGCTCCCAGGGTGGTAGACATCCTCTATAATGTGAAAATAGAAACGCAGATGACATTTCCTCCTTAGGAGGCATTGAAAAGGACGAAAAACAGTTCAACGAGCGCAGATGCTTCTTTTCGCTTTCATAAACTTCACTTTCAAATACTTCAAGATTTGGATCTGGAACAGTGCTCGCTTTCAGACTGTCTGGTAGTATGCAGTTGCACACTGAGCCTGTCGAAGCAAACAAAGGAGAAACAAAATACGCTTTCAATCACAGTCAAAGTAAGACACCAAATCAATCAAATCTGAAAAAAATATGGGTTTCATTTTCCTC
The DNA here is from genome assembly GCA_032274805.1 of Gypsophila paniculata. Lineage (NCBI taxonomy): Eukaryota > Viridiplantae > Streptophyta > Magnoliopsida > Caryophyllales > Caryophyllaceae > Gypsophila > Gypsophila paniculata. The sequence goes on from JAUEKU010119068.1 coordinate 4,824, forward strand.
ATCTGTCAACAGATCGGGTTCATTTGCCGCTTGATGTGGAACAATTTACTTATCGGATACTCCGTAATAGGGAGTTGAAAATAATCACCATGCAGCATACCTATTCTTGCAAGTCGATTGACCCATCTAGGGATTCCTGTTCCTGTCAACTTGTAGCAAATATCATCACAGAAATGGTTGCAATTCTTGATGATCAAGTGATATGTATCGCCATGATAATTTCTAGATTGTTGCTTCATGAACTCTCTAACTTCACTTGGATTTAGGGTCGTCGTACCCATGAAGATTGCCTTTCTGAACTTGAATCCTGGGCATTGCCGAGGTTCAACCTCGAAGACGCCGCTTGTGGGGTAGTCATGAGCGCCAAAAGCGTATTCTGAACCATGAACTGTCAAAAAAAAGGAACACCACTTCAGCATCTTATCACACTTTTTGACATGGTGGTAGGTTTAAATTTATTGTGACGCAGTGCAGATTATCTTTCTACTTGGCCATGAGGAAACAAGCAGAGATTGGGACAAGAAACGACACACCATATGGAACATGAAGACAGCGTTTTCGAACAGGTAACAATGGTTCAATCTCTGATGTACATAAACAGATGATCAACTAATTTACTTGAGAAGATAGCATGATAGTTAGTAGTTACCTACCTTCAACACCAGTGTGAAAAATACCGAGGCCTGCCCAATACATGTAGCCATTGACGGGTGTCAGGTCGTAGACATTAAGGTAGACTGGAGTGTAGCCGGACGTGCTATCAGCTGATTTCACCTTAGAGAAGAGACAGAAACGAGAGGCAAATTTCCCCTTTCTACGTACAGGCTTACCACTGCGCAAGCCATTTCTGGATTCCCGTTTCATGCTTCTGTAAGGCTGGAACCTTCAAATCAAAGAAGCACCTTGACGAGTAGTTTCCACCTGGATTGAGTCCCCGAAGACAAACATGGTTGAAAAAATAAAATCTGGATCAGCTTAGCACTTAGCTTCGGAAATTACATTGTATATTCATGTTCAACAAGCGGACTGACGTACAGAGGCCTCAAACAGATTATAACTAACATGATATCAGTAAAACAGAACCTGATCAAGATGATGCTCAACATTATCTCAATCTGACAGACGTGTTCAGAAAACGAAAAAAAATGAACCTTCTAAAAGACGGGCAAACCCCGTCACCTACGACCCCCACAACTTCCTAATGTCTTATGTCAAAGAATAATAACATAGTTTCAAATCTTCAACCATGTAAACTTAGATACAATGCAAACGAACCCCAAAAAAAACCGTCTACATTGCAAAACCAAGATGAACAAGAGCAAGAACGAAACAAAATAAAAAACAAACGAAAAGAAAAAGAAACGAAGATTAAAATGGACGAGAAAATGTGAAAAAGAAAGGAAGACCTGAATTTGTTAAGGAAAAACCAGCATGTGCATGAGCATGACCCTTCAAAATGAAACAAACGTCCTTGTTCAACAATTAACTACCTTTAACTTTGCAGAATTTAACCCGCCATTTTTAGGACGTTGTTGTGTGTTGTTTTGTTTTGTTTGAGAGATGTTGTTATACACTTGTTTGTACTTTTTTTGTTTTGCTTACAAAATTTTCACATGCCTGTTTTTAGCCTTCTCATTTTTATATTTTCCTTTTATCAAAAGCTACACCCTCATGTGATCATGAGTTAGGGATTTGTTGACTGTTGTGGTTGCGAAATAAATTCGATTCGATTATATCTCCCTTTTATAGGAATCGAAATTCTCATAAGAAAAATATGAGTTTGCACTCTGGTTTATATGGATTATGGAGTGATTTGTCTATATATTTGTAGAATAGACATAGTAGAATATGCTATTAGTCGATTACATTATTACGACAAAATCATACCAGATGAGGACGCAAAATTAGTAATGTGTCGAAATATGATTTATTGGCTACGCAGACAAAACTTTTTACTCTTTTTAACGACGTTTAATATGAGATTTAAAAGGACCATATTAAATTCGTCAAGTGAAATGGTATAAACCCGTATTTATAATTTTGAAATACCTACTCCATGGTAAAGGAAGTACCAAAGAATGAAGAGGGTCAAGATTAAGTAGAGTAAAGAAGGGAGGCCGGAGGCATTCAAATGCAATAATAATGCAAATGACAAAAAGCAAACTGTGTATGTCTATGCTTTGCTTTTGTCAGCTTTACTCCACTCTTTACTCTTATTTGATTTTGTTCTTTTCATGATTGACTTCTTTTTTCCTGATACCCAAATATAATGCATGGCCCACTTTTGTGATTCTCATTTTTTTAGTCGGCCCATTCATCTGGGCCTTGGCCTCCAATGTAAGCCCATTGTTGTTTTGCTCATCGATTATTTACCCTCACATTGCTGAGTGATGATTCTCTCCGTTTCTCCCGCTCCATTATCCTTTCTTTATTTCTTATTAACAGTCTAAACTTTATTCCGATACAATTTATCGGTTCTCATTTCATTGTCAAAAAGTGTTGAAGGATGAGAAATATAATCTTTTACTTGTAATAAGTTTGGAAGTGATAATGAACCATTTGTTTCTTTCAAGAAATGGAGAGAATTCTAATTGACACATTGAACATACATATTTCTACTACACTATTTTTAAAGGTGACATCTATTATGTTTGACCATTACCAATGGCATCACCTTCTACTCCATTCCCTTTCTTGGCGCCATACATTTTACCACGTACCGAGTCCTTCCAGTTGAAGCCATCGAACAACTCATGCATCTCCTCTAATGTTCGCCCTTGTGTTTCGGGAAGGAAAGTGAAAAAGAATAACCATGACAAAATGGCTATCCCGCCAAACATGAAGAACCCGCCTCCTGTCGTGATTGCTTTCGAGAGGGACAAGAATGTCATGGTTATAACACCACTCACTACTCGGTTTGTGGCCACACCCATGCTTGAACCCTGAGCTCTTAACCTTAATGGGAATATTTCAGACGAATATACCCAAGCAATTGGGCCTAGCCCAATTGAAAATGACGAGACAAAGGCGCAAACCATGGTAATTGACAAGGCTATGGCCCAAGTTAGTTTATGACTTGAGTGATCAATTATGGTCAATGATGTGGCTAAGGTCAGAAGGGAAATGATCATGCCTCCGACACTAGTTAACAATAATGGTCTTCTACCATACTTGTCTAACAAAAATGTGGCTACTAATATAAACATCGTCTTAAAACATCCAACGGCCACAGTTGCAAGTAGGAGATGAGTGTCGTTAGTAATACCCGCCTTTGTAAAGATCCTTGGAGAATATATAACGACAGCGTCTATGCCAGAGGCCTGTTGAAAAAATTGGAGACCAATGCAAGCAATCATGACACGACGTACTGACGGTGTAGGTTTCATCAAAAGCTCCTTCCAAACACCCTCACCGTTTTTGTTTTTTGACCTTGAAACATTAACTATGTCGTCCTCACATTCCAAGGGTATGCCAACTGTCTCCTTAATATCCCTGATATATGTAGGGTGAAAAAGTAAGACAACAATATTTGCTGCTAAATAATTAGAGTACTAGCTAGAGATTCAAGAATATACTGACTTGTAATTTTGTAAATCACAATTGTTACTTTGGTGTTTTAAAGAGCGTTCGGCCCTTATTAAGAAGTGATCATCTACTACTTCATGAAAAACGATGCATATGACAACAGATTACCTGAGTCGGAGCTCAGCCTCCTCGGGGGAGTCGGAAGTCTTATAAAGTACTTTCTTAGCATCGCCAACCCGTCCTTGCATGACTAACCACCGAGGGGACTCGGGCATAGCGAGCACACCCACTGCAAGAAAAATGCTAGGAACGGCACCAATCCCAAGCATAACCCTCCAATTCAAATGAAGGGGAAGCTTACAAAAAGCAAGGTTAGAAACATAACCAAGTAAAACACCGGCATTAATGAATACCTCAGTGAAAGATGTAAGAAAACCCCTGCATGAAACAGGAGAAACCTCAGCAGTGTATACAGGTGCGATCATAAGAGCATAACCTACGCCAATGCCAGCCACAAAGCGGCCGAGCATAAGGAAGGTGTAGTTGGTGGCGAAACCCATGAGAAGGGCTGCTACGAAGAAGATTACTCCTGCCAAGACTATGGTGTAACGGCGGCCAATGATGTCAGAGGTTCTGCCTGCGGCAAAGGCCCCAAAGAGGCAGTAGATGTTAATGGTTCCGTTCAAGAATTCAACTTGGACGTCACTTAGATTCCAGTCTTTCTTGATGTAAATTGATGCTCCACTCATTACTCCTCCATCTGTTCAAGTCACTTCAAGACGTATGTCAAAACTTTTTATATATATTTAGGAAAACGCAGTGTAATTGGGCTGAACGAATAGGGCGTACCATAACCAAGTAAGATAGAAGTCATAGAGGCCAAGATAGCACAAGCAAAGGCATACTTGTTTGTCTTGCAGTCTTTCTTTGGTGCATGAAACTCAGCTGACTGTTTGCTTCTTTCTGCAGCTGCTGCTGTGTTAGACGTAAGCTCATTGGCAACCTCTTTCATGGCTAACTAATGCCTTCTTTCGGGTATAGTTTACTCACCTACAAAAGAGAGAGAGCGAGCGAGAACAATATGGTACAAAGTATGTGGGAGAATGTGAGAGTGATGGTGCAACATAAACTTCCAAGTGATATCAGTTAAGTGTTAATGAGTGATCCAAAAAGATTGCTCAATAATAATGCATTCTTGTATTTTCTGCAGTCAAGTTTGATACGTAGTTATGCTAAATTACAAGGTTGTCATGTTCAGCTATCTAGCAAACTCATTCTTGTGTTCTTACAGGGCCCACTCCCACTTAGTGAATAGCAGCCAAAGCTGGACAGTAACCCGGACCTAATTGTACGGCAAAGAGCCAGAAACAAGTCATACGCATAACAAAAAAACAAGGAAAAATAAATGATAAAGGACCAACATCCGAAAAAATCTTAAAAACGAGCTCAGAAGGATGTTGACACAAAGAATTGGTATTCCCATTGATAATTGCAAACTGTACTGTATCTTTACAGACAACCAGAAGAAACCCACAAGACTCAAAACTCCTATATATGCCCATTAAATAGGGCTTTGACTACCATGGTGGCAATTCCTCTCGGAAAAACTCACTCCCGCTATCCTTACATATTTGATAACAATGAATCAAGAGTTGATATAATTTACACCTTTTTAGTGAAACAGATAGATACTACTTTTCTATACCCTGCTGCAAATATTGAATCAGATCATAGCCAGCAGTTGTCCATTTATTATAGGCATCGGTACATACACGGATCATGAAATTGGCCGCTTCACGTTCGTTCATTTCAGGATGAAATCTCTTTCGAAGATTTCCAATAGGATCACCACGACTAAAGCATGGCAACCCGCTGTCTACCATCATCAATACTGTGCTTATAATTCCATCCATGTGACGACGAGCTGCAAGGTACCCCTTGACGCACAATCTGCAAGATTAGCCAGGCAATATTAGTCTTACCCTTACCTTTTCAACCTTGGGGAAAAAGTAAAATGTGACTAATTGATCGAAATAGAGGAAGTATCAATTAGAAGATGACAATTATCAGTTCACTCACCCCACAAAAAGATGCCAAGTGTCACTTTTCATGGTTCCCGAAGGATCTAACAGCTGAGTCATCTCATGACTCAGCTTAAAGTGGGCACTCTCAAACCGCATATTCCCGCCAGGAGATGTTTCCAAGATAAAACCAAAATCAATATGTACAAGTCTTCCAAAACTGCATTAACACACACAGGAGAATTATTAGTTTGTATTATGTGCTTTGACCTCTAAATGACTATTAAGCCAGCCATTGCCAATGTGGTTTTGAGTCTTCCGGCAATATCCTGATTATAAGTTTTATAAGAAACTCTGCTACAAAACCTCTTACCATATGACAACGTGCAAAAATGAGATTACTAAGTGGCCATAGAATTTTGGACTGGTCAAGCAAACACACCTGTCAAAAAGTAGGTTGCCATTGTGCCGGTCTTTTGGTTGAAGAAGAAGACTGGCCACGGCATAACCGGCACTACTAATGAGAAAATTTTCCCGGGCAGTTTCGAAGTTGGGCGATCCAACTGGCCCATAATCTTGTTGAAAAATCTCATACAAGCCACCATCATTAATTTCACCCATTTGACTTCTACTCCTTGTATTAGGAACAACCTGCAAATTAGACAGTGTCAAGAAAAAAAAAAAAAAAAAAAAAATACAAATTTACGATTAAGGAATAAAGTGCTTCAACACTTCCAGCAATTACCTCAATTATCCCTCTTTCAGGACCGGTTGGAAGAACTCCATAGGGGAAAAGATAAAGATTCAGTCCAACTGCTTGGAAGATATCTTTAAGCAGGGAAATTACTTGCAAGGCAAGTACATCCTGCCGACAATCATCTCCGACCTACAAATGCAATCTAAATGTTCAATCAACAAAGAAACGGCACAAGAAAACATCAAGAAAGATGTTGCGATGCTGTTAATAATAGAAATTTATCCTGTTTGACAACTTTGGGAAGAGACCAAATCACATAGATGAAATTAACTTGTGTACCAATAGCTTATCTTTAATTTACAGCAAAGAAGGTACTCAAACCTGAGAGCCAAGCAAGTTCAGAAGAAAACAAATGTGAATCACCACATTGATAGCGTACCTTGAAAATGCACGCTTGGGGTTTCACATCCTTAAGATCTCCACTTCTGTCAACCACGTTAAATGTGATCATTATAGGAACTTTCGCTGCTGACTGTAAGGGGATTCCACTATCCACCTGAATACCCCTCACAAGCTTATTGGGAGCTGTAGGCAGGTAGAGGTCATCACCTTGCATCTCGATTTTCTCCAATTCTCTAGTTAACACATGACAAATCCACTCGTCAAACAATATAATCATGATATTAATACAATGTAGGCAATGCTAATATACTAGTAATATGAATGAGTACCTTCGAATACCAGCACGACGTTCCTCTTTTGGGAGTGGAAAGAGAACCCCAGATATAGATGTGACTTTGTCGAAGAAATCAAATTCTCTCTGGAATACATCAAGAGCCTTCGGTGTAAAGCTGTCAATAATTCTCTGCCTCACTTGTGGCAAAAGAGCAAGGAAGGCGCTATGCTGAAATAGGGAAAAAAAATGTGAGGTTAAACACAGCCACCATGGACTAAGATACTGAATCCAATAAAGGCAAGCCTCTGCATTCTCATTATATGGGTACTGCTACGAACGAGAGCAGATTTGTTTTTAATTGCTCAGATCAAACAGTTGATAAATGAACAAAACAAGAAGTCAGAACAGGAAGGATTTTGTAGAAATGATATTTTATGCTTAAAATACTTTTTTTTTTTCCCAATAACTGCTGGGAAGGAGAATAGACAAAAGGTAGATAAAGGTTTATGGAAGAGGGTATAAAAAAAGAGAGAAGACGAAGGTAAATAGAGAAGACCTTAATTTCATGTTAGGAAATTGCTTTCAGTCTTTTCATTTGCATTTGTGATATACAAGTTACTCAAGACTATCAATTTTCAGAATCTGATGCAATACATTAACTTGTACAAATGTTCATCAGAAGGGACAGAAAAAGCGGAGAAACCATCATACCTTCTGACTGTCAGTTTCTTTGGTGCCTTCTGGTTCACATGTCTCACCCTATCATTATTTGCAAATGCTAGTTAGTTTCAAAGTCAAGATAAAATAGAAATATAAAAGATGTTGCATCATGTAGAACATAAGTGACGGCACAGCCACATAGACCCAAATCACAGTACCTGTAAATGCCATATGAGAATATGAGCAAATA
>JAUEKU010119178.1:0-11932 GCA_032274805.1 Gypsophila paniculata
TGGACGGATCCATTTTCGATTAAAGATACCTAACCATTGAAATTTTCATGTAGTGGACTTAGGAGGGAAATCAGCTCTGCCGCTACAGGCCGTCCGATTCAAGACGTTATCCAAACTGATGCAGCTATAAATCCTGGAAACAGTGGAGGCCCCCTTCTGGACAGTTCTGGAAGCCTTATTGGGATCAACACAGCTATATACTCGCCTTCTGGTGCATCTTCTGGTGTCGGATTTTCGATCCCTGTTGATACTGTAGGTTATCCATCCTCTTTGCCTTAAGTTGTGTTTTTAAGAAGATGAAAACACCTTCTCCAGGAATTTCTTCAGTTTATTTTTTTTTTGTTTTCTCGGGTTCCCTTTTAATGTTTGATGTGTTTTCTTTGTTGGCAATTTCAAATGAGGATTCATGTTATTTGACTCGAATCCACTTTCAAACTAATGGTTTGAAACTTTTGTTGTTGACTAATGTTCACCAACATTGTAAATAGCTGACCTAACGCTTATAATCGGATTGGTTTTCCAGGTTGGTGGTATTGTCGATCAGATTGTAAAATTTGGAAAGGTCACTAGACCTATCCTTGGAATCAAGTTCGCCCCTGACCAATCAGTGGAACAGCTGGGAGTTAGCGGGGTGCTTGTGTTGGATGCTCCACCTGACGGTCCAGCTGGGAAAGCGGTAACATCCTCGATCCTTAAGAACTTGGTTGTTTTTCACAAGATAGCTGCACGGAATTTTTTTTCTTACGGTTGGGGTTTGTTTTGTTCTTGTGGTTACTGGCACGCAGGGCCTTTTGTCTACAAAACGCGATGCCTATGGACGACTTGTACTAGGTGACATTATTACGTCTATTAATGGAAAGAAGATCACGAATGGCAGTGATTTGTACAGAATTCTTGACAATTGCAAAGTCGGTGATAAGGTATGCTCCTGATGTTTTTTGTTTATTTTGAATTGAAGATAGTATGCGCCAGTTTTTATTGATTGCTTTACCTTTTAGGTTGTCGTCGAAGTGTTGCGAGGCGACCACCAAGAGAAGATCCCTGTTACACTGGAACCGAAACCAGACGAAACTTGATGATACATGGAACTGCTGTGCAATTTTATATCCATTATTATACGTTCCTTGTGACTGAGTCATTTGCAACACTGCAATTGTACAAAATCTTTCTCTTGTAAATGTTAATGATAGCATTCTACGTGAATGCTGTTTCGAATCATAAATAACTTACATTAAAATTAGGAAATTTTCGCATAAAATTCAAGTTTGATTAATTCTAATATATTTCCAAGTTTGGGATAGGTCTTTTCATGGTCCCAAAGTTAGCGGGTTAAGTTGACTGGACTAGAATCGGATCTATCCAACAAGTCAAATGAGAATGACGATGAAAATGTAAAGCGAGAGACCATAATTCATAGTCCTTCCTAACTCGTGATAGTCCTGATAGATGATGTGCATATTACATGCACATCCACATTATACCAATTATTTTACCTACCAAAAAAAAAATTATACCAATTATTTAGGGAATAAAGTCAATTAGTGGAAAAAAAGATTTTTTTTTTTTAAGATTACTTAACTAAAAAAATCTTTAGTTTTCTATTTATATTCTTCTTCTACCAAAATTTAGTATATTTGTAGTTTCAAAAACAAAATTAGTATATTTGTAATTACTCTTTTACGTAAACGTTTTACTGAATTATATGCTTCATGCATTCTACTAAAATTGTTCAACAAAGTTTAATCAATATTTCCTATAGTTTATCCGTCGTATATTTATAACAATCTCGTACAAAAATTTATCTCATCAAAATAATATTCGACAAACTGTAAAAAAGACGATCTATCCAATGCGTGGATCATACATCTGATTTAATACAACAAAATATAAGTTTTTTGAGAATGGGGTGCACATGATGAATTATTGTAATATTTTGATTTTTAATGCAAAAATTCATAAGATTATTTTATTTTTGAGCTTCTTATAATATGCACCCCATGCACATGATAGAAAAACCGTTTATAAATAATCTGAGTGTTTTTTTTTTTTTAAGAACCTGAGCATGGGTTATCCTTCACAAAAGTACTCAGAAATTTTGTACTCCGTATTAAAACTCACTAAAACATGTATTTGAGGTAGTACATGTACTATCCTCTTTTCCCGATCTATCACAATACATTATGAAATACCATAGCATTTACCCCTAAATCCTAATAATTCTCAATTTAATATAATCTTAATAACTTAAAAATTCAAAGACGATATTTCGCAAAACCTAAACATACTAATCTCACTTTCAGGAGGTCCAAAGGACACAAATCCACACCATACAAAAAAAAAAGACGGACCTCACCCAACACACCCGTCTCTCGTTGAATTGTAGTTTTAACCTCGACATTCTCCGCACTTCCTTCTTTTCTATTTTAGCTTCCCATAATAAAAATTGACTTCATCATCATCATCTCTTCATTTCTAACCCTAATTTCAAATCTCAATCATTATGGTAATTATTTTTTTATCATCTAATTTCCTCGTTTTAATTTCATTAATTTTAATTCTACTTTCATTTCTTTTAATTCGTTTCGATTCGATTTTATGCGACGTGTTTGTTGTGTGAATTTTTAGCCGATATTTTTTTTTGATTTATTGTTTGTTTTTCGCTGTTGTAGATACTGAATTGTACTCTCATTTGATTTGATTCGACTTGATTCGACGTGGTTGTTGATTTAATTTTGATCCGTTTTTTTTTTTTTTTTTAACTTTTGATGTTCGGATTTAGCTGTCGTAGAGGCTGAATTTTACTCTCAGTGTATTTGTTTCGGTTCGATTCGATTTGATTTAATGCGACGTGGCTGTCGTATGAATTTTGCGCCGATTTTTTGGCTTGTTGATGTTCGTTTTATTATGTTGTTGTAGAAAGTAAATGTACCCTCATTTCATTTGATTTGGCTCGATTCGATTGGATTTGACGTGGTTGTTGATTTAATTTGAGCCGTTTCATATCATTTCATTCGATTTGATGTGATGCGACGTGGTTTTATTGATTTAATTTCAGCTGGTTTTTTTAAGCTTTTTATGTTCGTTTTCTGCTGTTGTGGATAGTGACTTTTACTCTTATTTCATTTATTTTGATGTGAAGTGATTTTTGTTTTTTCTAACTTGTGATGTTCGTTACGCTGTTGTAGAGAGTGAATTTGATGTTTCTGGAAGCCTAAAGTTCAAATTCGATGTTAAGATTTGATGTTCAGTTATTCGGATTTCTAGAATTGAATTAGACACGTCATTACCAATGTAGGAATGATTTTTCGACTGTCGTGTTATTATTGCCTGATTGTATCAATATATTTTGACTGTAAGTGTGTGCTATCAATGTTGTCGTTTTTCGATTGTTGTTACAGTATAAGGTTACGTCAAGATCGCTGCGCCAGGCGCCTGCCAAATTGGTTCGTCGGTTTTCTCATAATGTTCGACCATCTTTGGAAACAGTGGAAGGTATGCTGAATACCGAGTACATGTTTATTTGTTACTTTTATGTTTTTTTGTTTGTCATTTGACTGCTATTGCTTTCGGTTGCAATTTTTTTGTCAAGAGCATAGAATGTTGTACAGTTTATCGTACACTATATTATGGGTGTCTGGATGCAGTTAAGTTAAATTGATGTTCGTACAGAATATTTGCTTGTGGTTCTACTCAGCTCTTGGACCATGAATGGTTGTATGAGGCCTGATCAAATTGCATTATTTTTATGCGTCGTTATGAAAACAATCAAAATCAATAGGCGAGCTGGAAAATACACGATCCTATGTGATGGTTTATGCTACACGAGTAACACGACCCAAATGCAGTTTGAGATTATGGATTTTTCTGGAAAGGACAAGTTTCGTATATTGTTTATACTTTCTATTCGAATACTAGCATTTTCAATCCTTTGGGCAAGTCAACGCCTCTGTGGTTCATGCCCTCTTTCCAATTCTACAGTAGGGACACGGCTGTTCTATGAACAATTTTAACCTTTTTTATTTGGCAAAAATTAATTTCTACCCATCATCATACTTGTATCCGAGTCATAGTTTTAAGAGGCGCGAGACGTATTGAGGCGGCAAGGGCTTGTGGTGACGAGGCGCAATGCAAAAGCGCACGCCTTATGTACACGAGGCCTACTATATTTAGAAACATAATTCTTATTCTTCAAATAAAGAATTTGAAGCAACAATACCTATTTTTGGAATTTTGGGACTTAAAGTTGACTTATTAGCCAAAGGAGTATAGTAGGCAAAGTAGATTACGGGAAACGACGTAAATAAACATTTAGATGATAAAAGTATGGAAATTGCATAGTAGTGCACCTTGCTAGTGGTGCCTTATTTAAAAGGCACTCCTAAGCTCGCCAAGGCGTTTTGGTTAGTGCCTCATGTGAGGTGCGCTTTCTAAACTAAAATCATGGACAATATGAAAAGTTGGAGAAATGTAGGCCCAAGCGTAAAAACTGGCTAGTTTACTCACGCAATTTTATTTATTTATTTATTTTCTTTTTTTGGGCAAAAATGACTTTTCCAGTATCACACTTGTATCCGAGTGTGTAGAGGTGATCATCTTAAGGAATAAGGATACTATCTGTGTATGTGTGTGTAAATTAGCTGCTTTGAAGGTCAGCCATAATCAGCATATGTCTTTCAGCCATAGTCAGCATATGTCTTTCACTAGGAATGTCTAATGTATATCATCTGTGCACCAGATACCTTGAAGGTCAATCATTGTCAGCATAGGTCCACTACTCGAGGGTGTGCTACCAAAGGCAACATGAGGCATTTTCAAAGGGCTTCTAACTCTGATTTTCTAATGGTTAGTGAGTATCTTTTTTGTATTACTGATGGGCATTATATATTATGGCTATTAGTTTCATGAAGTAGTTTTGTGTGTTTATATATCAAGATTACTGATTTAGGTATGTCATCTCTCATGTACAGGCATCAACTATTGGGGCTTCCAAAAGAAACATTACTAGCCTGTGTCTAAAAATCGGAAGTAGTGAAGTCTTGAGCAGAAAGGAACTTAGGTAATGCCTTTGTTCCATCTTCTTATTATTGTATGCCTTTGTCCTTTGATGTTAGGACTTAGGATAAGGTTGGTACTCAACACTTTGCGTAGGCATCTTGATTGTTAACGTCAGCAATAAGAGGTGTTGGTTCTGTTATGGTTTTGTTGCTTCCCCCCACTTTCACCATTTTCTTTGCTAAAAAGTTTTCTATTTCCTTTCTTAAAGCTTCAGCTCGCAGTTGCAAGTTCACAGGAGCTACTCATCTAATGCAGGTATACATTTTTTGTCCCTTGGAATCTGCCTATTTATATTTGTTTTGAAGTTTATTACCTATAAATATTTTTACGAGGTTTATTAGTCAGCCACACAGTCTCATAAGTGGAATTATTTAAATACTATTTGAGATTGATTGGGCATGTTGTGGGTGAAGTAGGATTGCTAGTAATGTTTGCCGGCTGTGGTTGTAGTTCGGACCCTTTTTCAACTAATTCATTATACTGGAATTCGTTAAAATTTAGGTTATTTCTTATTGTTTTCTGGCTAAAATTGTCTAAGAAGGTAATCAGTGCTGGCTAACAACCAGTCCTTTTCGCTCTGAAAACAAGACCTCACGCCGTAGCTATCTATTACAGTGTTTAATCAGTCAACTGTATGTGGAAGTGTATGCTTTACTTCCTGAGGTTGTGTGTTTGATTGTAATCGTTGTCTTGTTGCTAGTTTTTTTATTGTACATTATTTTACTTGCTGATAGAATATTAATTAATCACGTTCAGCGTTTTTACTTCTGTTCTCCAATGTTCCAAATTTGACAAAACTCAATGTTTCTCTCATTATGTAAATAATATATCAATAATAAGATCTTTTTATTGTCTTTGTGAAATAAAGATTAAATTTACATAGGGCTCCCACTAAAAGATTGCCACAGGGCCCTTAAAATTTGTGAGATGATCCTGATCCAATTTAGTTATCTATTATGAAATTTGCCTTTGGGATGAGGATTCAAACACGGAACATTTGACATAGAGATAGTAAAGTACACAACTGCATACTATGAAGGGTGGCTATAAGGTGGTGTTGCAATTCTCTCCAGAATTTTGCTGTCACACTATCTGCTTGCTGCTTCCTTTTGGTTGTGAAATAATGGTTATTCAAAGCAATTGTCGACACAAATTTCATTTGTGGTCGGAAATAGCTCTACCCATACACTAAGGAAAAATGGTAATGTTTCGTATTCTGACTCACTCTTCCCTCACCTTTTGTGGGAGCCCTTGAGGCTTGTGGGTTAATGATGATGATACTGTTGTATTACTGCCAGCTTGTAGCGGAAGGAGCCTTATGTTCTATTTCTTTAGTCTGAAGGAGCTTGCTCTTTTCATTTAGGGCTTACTCATACTTTTTTTTTGTCTTTGAAATTTGTTCTTTAATTCACGTGACTTATAATTTTCTTTAAGATTTTTCTTTATATATTAGTACCCTGTACCCTTACAATTGAATTATTGAAATTATTTCAGACTTGCCTCCCCACCAAGAAATTGGGATGCCTTCTCTTTCGCCAACCATGACTGAGGTAACTTCTTTATTGCTCTCACTCTTCTTGTTGAACACCATAGCATACTGTTTTGACGTATACTGACTTAGTGACTACTATTGAATTGCAGGGAAATATTGCTAAATGGTTGAAGAAAGAGGGAGATAAAGTCTCACCTGGTGAAGTACTGTGCGAGGTTGAAACAGTAAGTTGTTTCCTCTTCCCTGTGACTATGCTTTTTTATTGTGTTTGCTCCATGCTATGAAATAATTTTACTTCATTCCCAACAAAAGGATAAAGCAACAGTGGAAATGGAATGCATGGAGGAAGGCTATTTAGCCAAGATAGTTCGAGGAGATGGCTCTCAAGGAATTCAAGTTGGTGAGGTATTGGAATATTTCACCTGCTTAAGCATTTTGTATTTGTTAAGCTTGACTTTCACGTAAATATGTGAGTATGCTATATCTTTTGGTGTTTTGCTAATGTGATGGTTTTGCTTTTGTGTATGACAGTTTCTCAGTTTATCTGGCAGAGTTGTTTACTCACATGAATGAGCTGATTTCATTCTATTGTAGTAGGATAAAAAACCATGCTCCTCACTGTACTAATGCCCTTTTGATCACGTAGACGTGTAACCTCGCAAAACGACTATAGCTCTCAGAATAACCAACTAAATCTTTTGAAGGAAGAACTTAGCAGCAAATATGTCGTCAACTTCTCAGGCTATATATCTAGGACATCGCCATTTGATCTCGTTAAACTATTCTTAAACCCATGTCCAATTCCAATGGGGGTGGAAAATCTGTAGAATTATTGGCACAATGATCGAAATTGCTACGAGTTTTGTCACTTTAGTATGCTCTCTTGATCTCCTTTTTATTGGTAAATGCATTAATATCATTTTTTAAAAACCGAAATTTTAGCTTAGTCTTTCATGTTTATAATTCATCTCTGCTCTTGTGACCATTTGGGTAAAGAACAGCTAGTTAGCGCGGCTGGGTGAAAAAAGAGATAAATAAGGTTGTGCATCTGGGTGGAGTATATGGAAAGAGAAAATGATGTTGGTTAAGGCAGGAGATGAGGAAAATGAGCGGAGTTTATTGAGTGAAGACTTGATCTAAGTGTTTTAAGATGCTAACTTAATGCATTAAGTTTCCATTCAATCTTTGGCAAAAATAATATCAATGGTTAATATGAAAAACTCAGCCCAAAGAGGTGCTTTGGTAAATATCCCTAGAAACTTTTTATAGTGCATAAGATGATAAACATTGACAAGTAATTTGTGTTATTCTGAACTTGGCTTTGGACCGTGTGCTGTTTTAGGTGATCGCCATAACCGTTGAAGAGGAGGAAGATATTCAAAAGTTCAAAGACTACTCTCCATCAAAACAAGAGACTGCTTCATCTGAAACTAAAAAGCCTGTTGAAACTCCTGCCCCTAAAGAAGAACCAGCTCAGGCACCTGTCAAGCAACCAGAGCCAAGCATCTCGAAGCCTAGTCAAACAGAATCGGCCGGTGATCGAATTTTTGCTAGTCCCCTTGCAAGGAAATTGGCTGAAGATCAGAATGTGAGTTGTGAAACTAGGTGCTGATTTTTTATTTGTTTTCTTACAGGATTGTATGTTTCTAAATTGTATTTTGGTCTTTTGCCTTTTCCCCCTTTGAAAACTAAGGTTCCTCTATCAAGCATCAAAGGAACTGGTCCAGATGGACGTATTCTTAAAGCTGATATTGAAGACTTCTTGGGTAATATGCGATCTCAATTTTAAACAAGATGGATGTGCTAATCCATATTATTTCTGTGATTTTTTTGTCTCATCATTCAATTATTCAGCACATATCTTGTCGGGCTTATTTAGAGCTCTGAAAATTTGACATGCATATTTTGGAAGAGCCAAACGAGCAACAACTTACTTATGCAAGTTTTGGCCTGGGTTATAGAAAAGTTATCCAAATTTTTAATGTTTGATCTTAATGAGCAATGTCACAAAACTATCGAGAGATTATGCATTTTTCAAATTTAGGATTATTCGTAAAATCTCACGGAATGATTTTTTGCTCTGCCTCTGTGCAACATCTGGCATTTAAACAATTGAAATGTTGATCTTAAATCGCATATGACCTAATATTTTGTCTGGTGGTTCATTTGATTTTTTATGAAGCTTCTCGGGGCAAGGAATCAGCAGCACCGGTACGTAAAGTGGCTGAAGGACTTGGTCTTGACTACTCTGATATTCCTCATTCCCAGATAAGGAAGGTAAGTGCTGGTTCTAAGATTCCATCATGATTTTGATTTTCTTCTTGTATGTCCTTGACTTGTTGGATTCAGGATTTGTATCAATCTAATTCCATAAGTGCAATCTTGACAGGTGACTGCTTCACGGTTATTGTTGTCAAAGCAAACTATTCCCCACTACTATTTGACAGTTGATACATGTGTTGACAAACTTATGGAGTACGTACTTGATTGCTTTCGTGTGATCTTCACAGCTAGTTCTTGAACCTTTTCTTATCATAGTGTTATATGTCCCGTAGATTGAGAAGTCAACTAAATTCATTACAAGAGGGTTCTGGCGGGAAGCGGATTTCCGTCAATGATCTCGTAATTAAGGTACTTGCACTGTGTCCTCGTGTACTGGCATGCCGCTATGTGAATCTGCTTTCATTTTGTGTTTCATATTTTTTGTCAAATTATTATTCTCACGATCAGGAATTCAGGATTCACAATTCTCCCCTTGAACTTTTTTATTGATGTCATAAACGTTGATTGCAGCAGGCCAGCAATGTGCTCTTTTGCTTTTTACGATCTGGAACTAAGTTTGATGTTATTTCTTAGTCTTAGGAAGTTTTAATGTTCAAGAATTTCGTAGATTGAAGGCTCTTATTTATGTTTACTGGTACCTTCTTTACATGTTCTGTAATCATGGTCATATTTTATTTTTATCGTGCACTGTCACTATAGGCTGGAATCACCGTCGTAAATAAAAGTGTTGTCTTTGGATTGTGGGTCTAAGGTTCCCACATTTGTTGCGACCCTTCGCTCACTGCTCCTGGATATTCAAATGTTTTCTGGTGACAGTTCGTGTATGTGCACAATGTTTCATATTGTGATGGTCTGATAGACAGTCTAACTGTTATTGAACTATATGTGTAGGCTGCTGCCTTGGCACTCAAGAAGGTTCCACAATGCAACAGTTCTTGGACGGATGATTATATACGCCAGTGAGTGTAAAGCTAGGGAGGCCCACTGATTATAATGTGTCTTGGCTTTGTGACCCTTTTCTAGAACAAGAAGACGCTGATTTTATTTATTGGCAAACAGGTTTCACAACGTTAACATCAATGTTGCAGTGCAAACAGACAACGGTCTATATGTCCCAGTGGTCCGGGTGGGTGATACGTCTTTCTATTGCAATCGTGGAAAAGTGGAAAACATTTATTCCAAGATTCATATGGAACTGTGCTACATTTAACATGTCCGATAACGATGCAGGATGCTGACAAGAAAGGTTTGTCTAAGATTGGTGAAGAAGTCAAATATCTTGCACAGAAGGCCAGAGAAAATACCTTGAAACCAGAAGATTATGAGGTAGAAGTCGACTTTGTGTTAAATGTCCTACCGTAAGGTGGCTCTGTATCCTTGCATGAGTCTCTTGTTGTTTTCATTGTAGGGTGGCACCTTTACCGTGTCCAACCTTGGAGGTCCGTTTGGAATTAAGCAGTTCTGTGCAATCGTTAATCCTCCACAAGCCGCTATTTTAGCTGTTGGGGCAGGTAAGATGCTCTCTTTGCCTGTTATTTAGCAAACAATGACGTATTAGTAACAGTGTCACAATCATACCAATATTAAGTACGATTACTATGCATTTATTCAGTCCTTACAAATTTAGTATGGTGTACTGATGGCAATTAACGTGTCTAGCTGTATATACTTCAGTATCTTATTCTAATGCACACACCTCCTTGCTATTTGTTGAACCTCCGATCAATCCAATAGTACCACCTCCATATTTTGGTGGTCAAACTATTTCGGGTTTGACAGTTATTTTCAACAGAGTATAATAGTTAACGGAGTACTATTACTGATTGTACCAAAATACGTGTTTTAATTAATCAAACATGACAATACATTGCATCTGTGTCTGTCTGGATAAATAATGCTCAAAGTTGACATTCAGAATGTTAATGATCTAACTTATCCTTGTGTAGCCCAAAAGAGAGTTGTCCCTGGAGTAGATGATCAGTTCAAGGTTGCGTCCTTCATGTCTGTTACTTTAAGCTGCGATCATAGAGTCATTGATGGTAAGCCGTTACGATGGTTTATATATGTTGACATCAATTAATTTCCATATTGTAGCTTTGGTGGTTAATAATGCTTTATGAATGTTATGACGCGTTGATTGACTATAATTGTCCGTTGTCTCTCTTTGTAGGTGCCATCGGCGCAGAATGGTTGAAAGCCTTCAAAGGCTACATTGAAAATCCCGAGTCTATGTTGCTTTAAACTCTGAATTTTCTTGTTTCATTTTCCTTCCCTTGCCTCCGTTTCTGACGGCCGAACTCAAATTGATTGGGTTTTCTGAGTTCATATTTGTTTTGACATAAAATGTGGCGATGAGTCACCTCAATTTAGGCTACTTCATTGTAGAATGTACAATTTTGTCATAATCAGGCGTTTTAAGTCATGTAATGAAGCAAATTTCTGTCATTTACAGAAATATATTTCTCGACCTGCAAAGGTGAATATGACATCCGTCTGGGCAAAGTGCCTAGATTGCCTGGTTAGTTTGTCCGATTTGGTTCAAATAAATTGTGTCGAGTTCATGCTGACACGATTATTTAGATGGCTACTATATAATAAGCATAATTTATTGATTTTGAGTTGAATTCTCGTCATGTTTTCAAGTCGAGTTAATTAATATGAGCCCTGGTTTTGTTTACAATGTCGTCTTTTCTCCCTTTGCAATCGCCAATCTTTCTTCTATTTATGCGCAAAGCTCTATTATGTGTTTTCTTAGACTTTGATTAGACCGTTGCACGCATAAAACGACATCATTTTCTATCATATACATTGCATTATGCGACTTTCGAATATATGAGATCGAACATTGCATCATGTGATTGTTATTAGTTACATGAATCTTTCAAACACTAGAGTAATAATATTGTTGTTGTATGTCGTACATCAATCTTATAAACAAACAACTAGCTAATAGGGAGAAAATGGTCTTTCTAAAAAGTAAGTCTCTTGTTAGACTGTCTCACAATAAATTATTATGGAATTATAGTACAATTCAGAGTTTACGGGGGACAGAAACATAAAAGACATTTACAAAAAGTTAGTAAAATGGTTATTAGATAAAGT
>JAUEKU010119289.1:0-12652 GCA_032274805.1 Gypsophila paniculata
CAAGAATATCACGTCAAAAGTGGATACCAATATCTCAGGAAATTATTTTCGAAAATATAAATTTGCAAAAATAATATCCACGATTTTTTAGAAACATTATTTTCATATCCTCATCATAACTGACTTCATTGACTCAACTGAACAGTTCACAGAACTGTCCAGTTGAAGCTCTGTAACAGTTTTACCCAAGTCCCTTACCTTTACAGCACTCTTGACATAACACTCATGTACTTTCTTCAAGCTTGATCTTTGGCTTGTAGTGTCGTCTTAAACCTGTCAACGCAATCACAGCTAGCTGCACACATTAGTAACATAGGAAGACTGATTTGCCAAGGACTTGACATCATCAATACTTAGTTGTTCAAGAGTCTATGCATAGCATAAACGCAATTTTTATTATGTCTGTCTCATTTATGCTTCAATTATACTATGTTTATCTTATTGGTCGAGCTTGAGTGTTATTGACTTAATTTAAGTTCATTACATATAATAAACATATAAGACGTATGTTTATGATGCTTATGCTTTCAATGATGGTTTGTATATTATGTTTGATGCTTGTACAAACGAGTCTTGCATTGAATGGCTGTGCTAGTATGAGTATGACGACGTTGTTGGGAGACCGACGCTTGTCGTTGATCGACCCAACCATCAAATGTTATATTTATGCGTGCAGGATATGGGCCACAATGTCGTAATTGGTAATGTCTCTCTCGAGCCTTCTTCACTATGATGTCGCATTTGGTCATAGCGCTGTAATTTACGCTTTGTGTATGTTCTTGAGACCACGATGGCATATTAGATCGTGTGTCTCTAAAAACTTCTTCACTACGTTGTTGTATTTGGTCATACTGTTTGGCGACACGCTTTGTTTCTGTAGTCGGGCCATGATGTCATATTTGGTCACGTGCCTTCCGTGCCATCTTCATTATGATGCCGTATTTGGTCATAATACTCATAATGTTGGGAGACATGCTCTGTATGTGTTGTTGGACCATGATGTCGTATTTGGTCATGTGCTTTCCGTGCCTTATTTCACTATGATGTGGTATTTGGTCAAAGTATGCTTGATTGGTAATATACGCCTTAATTACCGAGTCTTGCTTTTGTGTTGGTCACCCTATGGTAATAAGGTGGCTTGGATGAATTTGTTCCTGTCTCATGTTGTAAGTTAGTTTATTTCATGTTCATAGGTTGAGTTGCTTACATATTACTTGTATAGTTGCATTATGTTGTAATATGGCTGTGAGTACGGTTGAGTTAATCCCCACTAATTATGACATTTTAATGATTTTATGAATGACAGGTTGAAGTTCAATGCTTTATTGAGGTTTGGACGAGTGGGCTAACGAGCGTTGATTAGACAATGATATTTTTTAAACGAAGTAGCTTGAACTCGAATTTTGGATTGATAATCGTTGTAATTTGAGGGATTGGGATCCCTTGTATATAAATTTGCTATCTTTTAAGTTTTAGTGAACTTCGTGTTCCGCTTTAAAAAAATTGAGAACTATCTATTTCTATTGCAATTATGAATTGCTCTTTAAGCTTAACCGCGGGGGTTCAAAGTTGGGCCCATGTCCGGCCTGAACCTGAATTTGATTGCCTCTATCAACTAGTTATTAATTCTCTGTTAAATTGCTTTAATCTAAGTTTCACATGTCGTGAGACGATCTCACAAGAGACGACGAATAATAAAAACGGTGCAAAATGCAATTGATTTTTAAGTATTAACATATCTCTTGATATTGCTAAAATGCCACGAGTTAGAGGAGAACGACTTTAGTAATGATGAATTGCCCTAAAATCGACATTTCGACACATTCGATTAAGTGAAAATTGAGATGCTTGTATAGTAGATAACACAAATTCTTACTACGTATTTAAGATGGGTGTATTCGTCTTAAGGTTGAAACGAATCAATTAGTTAGAATAAGCTAAAAGCAGAATGCGTAGAGAAAAATAAAAAGCTTGTCTTATAATGGGATGATAAATGACCCGTTTTAAGCTTAAGACGAAATAGATCCGTCTTAAGGAAGACTTATTGCGTAGATAGATGTTAAAGTTCAAAGGGAGCCTTGCACAAATTGCATTATATTGCACAAGTTTTTGATGAAACAACATATATTACGGTGTACAATATCACAAATCATAATATACATGAGGTGAAAATTTCAAAGGGGTGTACAAATAGTTAGATAACGGGAAAAATCTTCTCGATATTCTTTGGTATTTCAAGGTACAAAGCCAGAAAGCCTTTATAACATATTGATGACAATATTTTTTCATTTATGAACATCGTAAACAAATGAATGAAATACACAACATTCCAAATCAAATTTTTTTTTTTTTTGAATCCCATTTTCTGAATGATATGATCCTGTGATCCCTATTTCAAGCACCCGTTTTGTAAATAGGTAGCATTGTCACTTCGTCGATCCATTTCTTTACACACGATCTATCCTCATAATCTCATATACGGCTTGAGTCTCGGCCGAAAACAAATTTCCGGGCCCAATCACTCACCACAAGAACCCGAGTACGCCAGCTAACTTGCTTGCTGAAATATAATGAAACATAAATTAGTACCAAGTACAGAAATTTTCAGAAGTAGCATTTGCGTAAACCTTCTAAAATACATAGGTTAGACGTTGTACCTTGCATATACTGAGTACCATAGCCATTGAGTGCTATGACCAATTGCGACCCAATCACCGGGAAGCTCGGCAGCAGCTTGCTCGCCTCCCAGTGGCGCGAATTGTCCGAAATGCTTGTATCTGATTTCATTCAGGAATCCAAGGATCAGCTCAATGATACACCGGACAACATACAGAACAGAATAGCATGACTAATGTTGATTATACACCATTACACCGCATCGTCCTATGGCTGATTGTTGCATCACCTGCCAATTACCTCTCCTATATGTAGTTTTACAAGCATTTTGTGGGAAAGCAAATTATTCCTTTCATCCCAATATCTCATTTCAGTCCTCTTATTTTTACCGTTCTTAACCGACTATGCTGGTCAACTGAAGTGAACTTTGACCAAAATAATCTCTGACTGAAGTTTACAAAAAATAAAGCTCAGGGGACCAAAATAATAACCTCAAGAGAAGAGCTAAAAATGAAAGGAGGGACCGAGCAAAAGATTAAAAACTGGCAAATTTAGCAACATCTTTTGAAACTTAGAAACAACTAAAGCATACTCCATAATGAAAGAGAATCACCTGAATGGCTGAAACGGGTGACGCCCTGAACTTTTAAAACGTCGAGGTCCAACAGGGCTAGCTATACAATCCTCAAGATGATTGAAGCACCTAGAAAGATATGCACCTTGTTGAGCGGCTACCTAAGATTATCGAATTAACATGAAGCTGTCATCATATTGTTGAATAAAACATTCTCCCTCCATCACGTTCATTAGATTATAAATTTTATCAGTCACTTGTTTAACTTTCTATTTGGAATTCCATTTAACACGTAAGTTGACCACCCACCTTTAAAAATAAATAACAAAAAACAATAACCAAAAACAGTTCCCTTCCCATTCATGATCCTTGTACCAAAAATAAAGTTTTAAACAAATGACCGAGTGGAGTAAGTATTAAATACTAAAGTAACTAATAAGCTATACTTTGAAAGAGCGCAAAGGCTGAACCTGTGCAGTTGCAGGAAGGCTCTTCATTTGCGAGTCGACGTGAGAAAGGGCTGACTTAAACCCTTCAATATCAATTTCCAACTTATTTCCATTAGAATCCCTCAATAAATCTGCCAAGTCGATCATGTGTTGACTTTTCATATAGAGCTCTACTTGGGGATACCTCACGCGAACGTCAGCCATGATATTTTGGAATTCCTCAAGAGTCAAGATCCCAGACTTGTTGACGTCTGCAGCCGCAAATATTGCTGCAACGTCATCCTGAAAGCACAGAATTGACATCAGTTGAAACACAACTATATAAACCATAGGCTTCATCAGCTTAGAAAGATGTGCATTGATATTTTGAAGGTGTATGATCAAATTTCATTTCTTACGTTCCTCGAGTAAACAAGCTTTTATATAGGGCGGTCTCATGAGTAAGCCATCCGTTAACAATAGATCCATCTAAAAACCCTATGAATATGTCGGTCAAAGTTGACATTATTTGACGAGCAAAGTTACATATAGAGTTATAGACTATACAAACGGCATGAAGGGTACTAAAAAAGTACTGAAGGATTTTGAAAAGATAACACTCGTTCCATCCAACAACGCAGCAGAACTAACAGAAGCAATTTCAGACGACCCTTCTAGCAAAACAGTAATATGTGAGAATGCCGGTAGAGAACACCGATAAAAGATATGGATTGAAGCAATGTCATATGGTTCAGTGTTTAATTTGGCTCAAGGAATGGGTTCGAGTCCGTAGTAAGATACTCGTGAGGCCAACAACACGGTATTTTGTAGCACAATGAACTGCAGATATGAACTTGGTAGGCCTACTGATGATATTTTCGACTGAATGGTCAAGATATGAGTTTAAAGCATTAGCTTTAGAAAAAATAAATAGCAGGAGTTCTGAATTTGAGGGATTGTATGTATTCAAAGATTAGACATTCTTGTAGTGAGGATCAATGTAGGCTTGGCAACAGAAATGCCCTGGCAAATGGCTTTCAGCGCAGGTTTGAGACTACTCACAAAGCTGTAAGAGATACATTGATCAGGGAGTAGAAGATACGTGATAACGTTTTACAGTCTTCCATAAATCATACAGGAGTTTTCCAAAATTTTGAACACTTCCAAAATTCTTGTGTAAGAGTCTTAAGTGCACAATCAAAGGTCGTTACGAGATACATTGTGTTTCATGGTAGGAATAAGTTTTCGAGTATAATGACCTATAATTGCAAGAACAAACCATCTCATCCTTCATACACATTATATCTTCGTCTCTACAGGCAATATATAGTACGAGTAGTAAGTTTCAATTGGCCAACAAGCGTTAGAGCCCTAACTATTTCTTTAGTACAATAACTACATTACCTCAATGCCTCAAAGACTTCCGTCAAAGGTGCAGTAAGGGCCCAAACATAAGCATCGATGACCACAGTGAATGGTTGTTCCCAAGACCCATAACGAAAAATTATGGCGAGGAATGTATTGACGTCTAATACTTCAAGATTATAGAAACAAATCCAATTTATGAGACACTTTGCTTAATGAAAATGGAAATGGCTAATGAATGAACATTGGGCCAATCATTTAAAGGAATTTTCTGTGCATATTTTGTCCATGGAGTAATATTGTGCGACCAATAAAGCCAAATGGTTGCGGCTCAAAATAAAAAGGATTCAAACAAAGCTAAAGCTGAAGTGAGCCAAACCAATGCCAAACATAGAGTATGTTTGAATCAAACTAGACCTAACCTAGATATCACAGGTCTGTTTGTTAAGTTTGGGATGTTGATGGAAGTGAAAACAAAATAAGAAAGATTGACTAAGCGTATAAGCACATCTCCTCACTCGAACTCAGCAAATGTAAGGAGACCTTTTCTGACAGACACATGGGAATTGGGACATCCTATTAGAGTATTAGCTATTCTTCATATTAGTAGTCTTCAGTTGGATGAACTACCGAACTGTAAAGCTTCACTGACAAATATGGTATAACAATTTATAGTGGCGGGGAATATTACGGCCATATAATTTAGTGAGATCAAGACTTCCAGAATTAATAGCTTTCCAAATATAATCCGTCCTCGCACTAGTCATTTTCGAAAAAAGGATATATAATGTGTACAGACACAAACCGCAGTCTACTTCTTGATCTTTGTTAAAACTTCTAAGCAAGAATGACTCACATACAATGATTTTGCGTTGGTCGATTGAAGCACAATCACCCACGGCATATACATCATCAGCACCCTTAACCCGCAGCCACTCATCAGTTGCCAGAACACGCCTGCGACCCTGCATGGAATAACACATTATAGATTATACAACTAAACAATAAATGATGGCCAAAATGCATGTTATCTCTCCTAGATGCCTACAAAGAGATTACATGCGATGAATTACGGAAAACAAAATGAGTAGACCATCCAGCACTGACTAAATATACAAACATATGTCCAGATGTGATGCCTAGTAAAGGAAGTTGCAAAAACCTGGCCAATCTGCTCCATGAAATCCTTTACAACTGGCCTTGTGCCGACTCCGGTTGACCACACAACCATACCATAGGGCACTGCATATGATTCTCCAGTTGCTTTGACTTTCACGTTGATGGAGTCGTCAGTAACACTCATAACCCTGCAACCAGTAAAAACCTCAATCCCATCTCTACCAAACTTTTTCTCAGCGAACACACTGATCCTTTCATCAAACCTGAATGATAAGAATACAGCAAAACACAAATCAGAAAAGGACACAAATGGCTTAGTATATACGTAGTATATATATTACTAATATCGTATATCTTGAAGCAGAAATGTACACTTATATTGGACTAATTACACTTTTACTTAACTAAACCTAATATAGAATCACAAGATTAGCCACTGATCATAACATAGACATGTACATTCTGAAATTGGTCAGAAAGTATTAAACATATAAAAAAGAAAGAGAAGGAGACTCGAACAGTCTTTGGTGTGTATTGTGAGAATATAAGTCTTTGGGTCCCACATCAGTGATGTATTAAAGAGTTGTCTACCATATAAAGACTATGGGCCTTCCACCTATGCCAATTGGTTTTAGGATGGTTGGGTTCCATTGGACTTTCGTCTCGGACACACTCTTCCACTTCGGGTATGGTCAGACCCGCTCAAATTTAACATGTAAAGAACAGATTCTTTCCTGGTTTTTCTTACGTGTTCAATATATGATCTCCTGATTGGATTACTGAAATTTTCACAAAGTCTTTTACTTCAGGATATAGTCGCACTAGATCTTCTACAACGTAATCATGCAGTTCTGCTGCGAACTCAACTCCAGTTGGACCTCCTCCGACAATTACGAAATGGAGATTCTTCCTCTTCTCTTCTTCACTTAGCTCTGGAAGGACCGCTTGTTCAAAGCAGTCCACCACAGTTCTACGGATCTTTTGAGCATCTTCCACCTCCTGCATATAAAGACACGCTCTTGAGGTACTTAACAAAGCAGTCTACCACAGCTTATTCAGCGAGATGAATATGAATGATACTTTCCTACAGCTTATTTGTCGGATCTTTCAGTCTTTTCAACGTGTTTCTCTCTGAGAGCTTCACTCACTTTGCTTAGGGTTAAGGAAACAGATTACGAACAAGTCCTATGACCATGATTTGCTCAATGTTTTATATGGAAATAAAGAAATGGAAACTTGATCCTTATGCACACCTAAAACAACCATTCAGTGGATATCTCGGAAATCTCCTTGAAAAAAACTTCATTACAAGCTTGCAAAAGATGAGGGCTATTAAACCTCCAATCTTATGAAGAGGCTTTGAGAACTTAAGAATGAAATAATTGGAATCGAAATTCAACAATATAGTAAACCAAATGAAATTTTATCGTGATGTTATCACGAAAAGGATTGTGAACAAGGCTCTTGGTAGCTTACATCACAAATTTAATTTCGTTGTTATTAGGAGACAACAGTTCTCCATAAATCATCTCCTCAAGAGATCTTGGTAAAAACATAAGCAAAAGCCACGAAATTTCAAGAATAATGAAATTGAACTGATGTTTAAAGACAACGATATTAAAGGAACACTCCCCCACCTTGCGGTATATGCATATACTTCACAAGATCACTAATCATTTGGAGGAAATGGAGAAGAATTGCCGTTACGAAGATAAAACATAATATAACAATTGTGGAAATTTTGGTCATGAACATAAAGATTATTGGTTTTATATATCGATAGGCAATAAGGAAAATTCCAGTAATAAGAAAGGAAGATTTCCACTTCACGGTGTAAGCAAATATACACAAGAAGACTAATAATTTGGGGAAGAAGGAGAAGAACTGTTGCAACGAAGGTCAAACAATATGTAACAATTGAATAAAGTATGGTCATGGACATGAAGAATGTTGGGGACAAAGGTAAAGAATGTTGGAAGTCTTGGAGCAACAATAGAACATTACGTAACAATTGCAAAAACTTTATGGTGTGTGTATACTTTCCCAAACTTATGAAGTCTAAATAAGAGATGAACATGTTTTCTCGGATTACAAATCAAGCAAACAGACCTGGAGTTTTTTGTCCGATAGCTGAGGCTCCTTGCATGTTACAGACCATTTTATGTTAAACACACCACCTGAACTAGTGAACTACATCTCGTGGAAACACGTTCCACATACAGCCAAAGTGCTTGTCGTAAAAGCAACTTAGGATGCTATCATACAATATAATGACATGGTGCGACAAGAGATGTTGCTCGATGCACACCAGTGTAAAACAAAGTCAGTAAGGAAACTTTCAAGAGTTTACAATTCGAGCGAAGTTTCTCTTACGGCGCTAAAGAGAAAAGGTGTCTATCGGTGCATCATATAAAAGTTCCATTGGTTTTAGCACTTTTAGACAAATGATTGGGTCTACTAAGAATACATTTTCACCTATGAAAAGGGAAGACATAATTAATTTGTACCTTAAGAAAATGGCAGTGTTCCTCGACTCCAGGAGTGTTGAATGTATTTACTTGTGCTCCGACAGCTATTATCAAGTAGTCATAGTCCAAGGTGAATTCTCGATTTGGAACAGGACTGTTCTCAAAGGTAGATTTGCAAATAAGTTTCTTGTTTGCTGCATCAATTTTTGTACATTCAGCTTCACATAGTTTTATTTCTCCAGATCTCTGCAGCAATATATTTCGAGGTGGAATGCAGTATAAATAAGATACAACAAATGAACATAATCCACAAGAAAGAAATTACACGACACGAACGAACAATTCAGTTTCCAATTTCACACGAGTTTTTATTAGCAGATCAGGCAAGTATAGGACCTGCGACTCTGTGACTAGGTTTTATCTAAAACATCACTTTGACATAGTTTGGATAGAATATTAAAGGTAGGGGAAGGGGAGGGGACGAGAGGGATATGGTCCATATGGATCCGATCCATGTTCCCACTGTTCCAATCATGTTCAACCCAACGAACTATTCATACAAGGAAATTGCATCCTTCTCCTTCCCTTGAATAATTCAATCCAAACACAGCCCTTTTGTAGGCTCATTGAAGCCAGTTGCTTTAATAGCATGCGACAGATTCAACTTCCATCTTCAGTGATCAAGCATGTAAACATTGGAGCAGATTTAGAACGACAAACACATGTACTTCCAGAATCTTCAATATTCAGTCACTAATTAATTTTCACAAACACTTTCACTTTTCTCTACATTAAAATTTTAGGCGCAGAGTCAAATTCAAATTACAGATTAGAAGCAGAGATAAGAAAGGAAAAATTGACCTGGGAATCAAAGGGAAAAAAATTGGCTACAATGAAAACTGCGTTCTGTTTATGTGACCAGAACTTGAAGAGGTAGTTCAGGTGAAGTAACTAATTCAAATTTTTTAACGAAGAATTCATTGCAAGCACAAAAAGATATGCAAAACTTGTTAGAATTATCTAAAACTGAAAATATTATTGTAGGCACAAAGTTCAGAGGCCTCAAACTTACCTTCTTTATCATGTTTCTGACGGGCTCCACAATGCTCCTTGCTTCAACTGAACCAACAGTTACACTTGGAAGTAAGGGCGTAAATGCAAAATAATTCCTAGGTGAAACCACCTTGACGTCGTATTTAGATGCATCAAGATTCTTTACGAAGCTTATACCCGCCCATCCTGTGCCCAGCACTACCATTTTTTTCTTGGTCTCCTTGGGGATATTTTCAGACTTGGGCATAATGCTCCCTGTCTGAGAATCGGAATAAGCTACCATGCCTCCAGCACTGAAACACGCAAATGAGCAAAGGAGAGTAACTTAAGCTTTATAAATGCGTTAAATATCTTCGGAAGCTACTCTAGTCTAGCTAACCTTGTCACATACGTAGTAATAGCTAATTAATCGGTTGCAAGGTTGTTGAATTTGCTGATTCAGATAGTCAGATTACTCAGATGTGTAAGTTCTCGATCAAGGAATAAGGAAAATATTAGCGTAACAGTTCAAGGTTTAACCAACATGGATTGGGGTGATTGTCCTTACAGTTAAGACAATTAAAGTTGAATGGCTTTCAGGTATGTTATATGACCTTGAAGTTCTTGTTTCCTACCCCATCACCCTACACTATAGAAGTAAAGGCCCTCGACAAATTGCCGCTAGTCCTATTTTCCACGAAAGAACAAAGCATTGTTGTTGGAATGAATTAAAGTTAGTTGGGGAAATGAATTAGACTTAATTAGTGTTAATGATACTTGTAATCTCATAAATTATACTTTCCTTAGTATTCTCGGCTTCCCTTCGATTACTATACAATGTAGTCCGAATGATGTATTTCATGGAATGCCATACAATTTTTTCCAAGCCCCAATCTTCCTTAACACCTTTACAATCGGTGCATTGATGGCCACTGTTTACGTGACATGGTGTATACGGATTTGTCAACACAAGTCATGTCCCATCCACCTTTAAACTAGCAGATATTCAAACCACAGGGTTGGGTGAACATCAGCATATTCTTGCCCATTTTCCTCAAGTTCAACTTCAGGGGGATGTACGAAGGGTATCAGGATCACCTGTGCTTAAATTAGTGCTCAAAGAACAGTGTTTAATTTATTGCAATACCAATATTATTTACCTTAAACTACCAGGATCACATGTGCTTAAATTAGTGCTCTAGCCTGAATATGTTTTCTTAGCACAGAATACCATAAGTTATAGCCGACGTTCCTGCCTAGCAAGCTGAGCATGCTGTCACAGCTTGGCATTTTAAGCCTATGGATCTCAAGTCCAATACTAAAATGTATATTTGAGCCGGTTATTAGGGTCAGATGCTCAAAAGGCAGTCTGCCGAAAAAATTAACCCCTAAATTCTCAAACAAGAACGTTATAAAGGTCTTCCCCAAACCGTTACACCAGCTGCATACGACGCACAATCTGCTACAACATTGCATACTTTGGAGGCTTCGAGTCCTAAATGCTAAAGCCATATAGTTTGAGCACTAAGGTTTGAGCCCATAAAACAATGCATCACTAAGTATTTGCGTTTCTTACATCATGTTTTGAAAACACGGTGAGGTTGCATATATCCGACCTCATTAGTCCTTACCTTATGCCCTATAACAGTAGAAAACATTTGAGGTAGGGTAGAGTTCAACGGCGGACCCAACTGGGACTATTAGAAGAAGTTGTGGTCGATGGTCGATCCATCTGAAATTCTATTCGTCCAAAAAATTCTATACAAGGATTTTAACAGAAATTCAGATTGTACGACTTTACAATTCGATTCCATTTTAGTACGTAGTACTTCGTAATAGAAAAAGGAATTTTATTTCTGGTTATCACAAATCTAAATGTTACTTTCATAGAAAGTGGTCCAAAAAGGCTTATTATTATTAAGTTTTACATTTATAAAATATATTTAATCTAGATATTCATAAAAAGTCAATATCATTTGTATAAATTAGTGGCAACTTACGGATAAATATAGTTCTATACAGATTTTACCAAATTGTGAAAATGATTGATTCAATTTGATTCGATTCGATTCTAATTCCAAAGACATTGGTTACATCCACAAAATAAGACTCATCACCTTATAGTCTTCCCGCCCTTTAACTACACTACAACCCCAACGCTAGTAATAATACGGAATCGAGAGGTCATATATAGTTACTCTCTCCGTTTCGATCATTAGTTTACCAAAAGAGCGTAAAAATGTTGAATTTCTACACCACAAAATAATTTGATCAAATCATACAGAGTATTAGTTTCAGTCAATCACTTCCAATGAATAAATAAATAAATAAATAAAAAGTAAACAAATAATTGAGACAGAGCGGTACAACTCGTACCTGACAGCAAAGACGACAAGAAGCTTAGAGGCAGATGGATAGTCATCAAAAAGCTGTGCAGTTCTTCTAAAAACAGATAAATTCCTCATAATTTTTAGTTTCAACTGCACAGCTTTTGTTCAAGTTATTTTTTTTTTTTTTGGATGAATACAAGTATACAACTCTAGAATTGTAAGCTGAGCGGCATGGACTGACTGAGTAACGATCTTAAGAAGTCGCAGAATTAATGATGGCGTCGTGGGGGGCACGTGGCGGACTTTTAATGGGGGGTTTTGTTTATTATTACAAAAGGGATTAGTAACGACGTTGACTGCGTAGGCCATGTGAGTCGTGATTTTCTATTCAACATTTGTGGATTGACGTTTCTTATTTTTACCCGTATCGTGTCCTAAATTGTGTTGAAATATCAGATACGGCTTTAATGTACTCGTATAAAGTTACAATTTTTGGGTTTACCGTAAAGTATACAAATGTTGTGTCTTCTTGGACACAATACATATTCGATACGGAATACGGCAACTAAGTGAAATATCAAAGTAGCATAATCCGTCGATGTCCAACGACACATATTTATTGTGAGATGTGACTATTTTTTATTTCCTCCGTTCCATTGAGTAGTATACATTTGCTTTTTAGACACTATTCACAAGTGAGGGGAATCTTCAATATAACTT
>JAUEKU010119400.1:0-12650 GCA_032274805.1 Gypsophila paniculata
TTAGGTAACTAATTCTTTGAAATTACACAATTAACCTTTGCTAAAATGATTTGTTTCAAAAAAAAAAATAAAAAAAATGTCACGTGTCATTCTCTAATTGGGTGTGTATCTTTTGAAACATGCACGTTGTGTATGTGTAGCTTTTTTGAGTAATTACCGCTAAAGTGGTACGTGAATGTGATAATATAACCATATTCATTCCCTATTTTCGGTAACAAAGATTTAGAGCTAGAAATATCTTGATTTAGAGCTAGAATATACAAGGGAACAAAGATGAGTTAGTAAGGGTTGTCGCTCCTAAGAACTAAGATTTATGTATATAGATACCTACAAGTTATAAATAAAGTAGTGGATTTTCATAACCGATACCATAGTATAGATGTTAATGAATTTAATTCTGCTAGTGAACGACATTCTAAGTAATATTGAGATTGTTATGAATAATTTTAAACATTCATATCCTATTTTTCATGGTATGTAGATCGATAGTTATTTAATTTCACTTTATTTATTCATCTGAAAAAAATTGTATATATTGTCCTAGTAGGCAGTCTCACCCCTAAATTAAAAATCTACTTAATTTATATCCCATTTTAAGGGACAATATGATCATAATTAAAGTGAAATCATTGTGAAGTGCGTGATCATTCTATTGAGAAATGGTAAAAAAAAAAATTCCACATTTAAATTTATGAAATGCACTTTTGAAAATTAATTTTTTAATTTTATTTTCAAGTTAGATTTATTTAAATAATTCACTTTTGAAATCTTATCTCGCCCCATTTTGTGTCATTACGTACATACTATATATACTATTTATTATTGTTCCAATTATTACAATATATCGAACAAATAACAAATTTGTTACTTCTATAATTATGTCTTAATTATCTTCACTATATTGTCCAAATTATTTTTCATGATAATTAAACGTGTGGCTCATTGTTCTTCATAATATCCCACATGACTAAACAAGATCATTCACAAGAATAGTATAAATTAGAGTTATTTGATAAATCAAACATGATAAACTGAAATTAAATATGAAGAATAAGTCTTGTGATAGTTCATCTTTTACTTTCAAAGTGTAAAATCGATCATAAATGACTAGAGAGAAAAAAAATGATATTTCACATTTTATAGTGAGACCGACTTTTTTTGAGATTTTTTTATAAAAGATATCAAAATTAAAATAATGCAACACAAATATGAGCATGTAAAACTAAATAGAAGCTACATATATACATACCTTGAAGGTCCCAAGGCTCCATCTTATTCAAATCAACCTCCCTAATAACATCCATATCAAACTTCTGAAATGCAACCTTCTTCTTCAAATAATAATGCAACAACTCTTCGTCAGTCGGGTGGAACCTAAATCCCGGGGGTACTCCCCCGTTATTATTGCTCGACGACCCCATTCTCGATCGATCAATCGATATCTCCTTTAATTTAGATTTTTGTGTGCTTGCATTTGCAGTTAAATGGACTTATATATGTACTTTTTCGTCACCATAATTAACTAATAATAACTTATTAATATTATTAATATAAATCATTAAAATTATTAATATTAATGATAATAATAATAATAATATTAATAATATTGTTATTATTAATATGAGGTACGTCAACGGGGTTACGTGAAATTGAGAAAGTAGAAAAGCGAATACTACGGCTACGGTAAGGGTTTAGCATTTACCTCTTTGCATGGTTGCATGCATGTTAATGTAGAGTAGTTTCAATATAAGATCGTCAAACGTGTACGACAGATTAATCGTGACTAAAATGTGAATATTATAAATTCTATTGTAATCATTATAAAGCCATGGATATGATGACCAATTTTAGATGTTTTAAAATAATCTTATAAAAGTCAGATTTTAATTATAATTAATTTGTCGTATGCATACATCCGTTTTAATTATTCTTAAACTTATGATAATGTAAACACTTAATTCATTATCTTTCGGTTTTTAATTTGTATATAAAAGTTGTGTTTATGTAAAGTTTACGTAAAACTAAGTCATATTTGCTATGAAATTCGCACACATAACGAGGCATATTTATACTTTATGAGTATTTATTTTACGTAGTATAAGGAAATTTATGTTATTATTTCCTTTTGCACCTTCATTTATACGTATCATTCACATGCATTTATTTACTTGTGTTGACTTCTTTTGCCTAAGGTCAAGTTCTACATTTTCTTACTTTTTACTCATGAGAAAAGTTACGACTTAGGTTTACTAACCATCCTTTAAGAAAAAAATATCATGAAAATAATAAGGTACTCATCTGTTTAATTTGAATATCGATAATGAAAACTATTTCATAATGTCGTATCATAATGAAAATTTAATATATGTTACGTATAAGTATGTTATTCTTTTGAATTTTAACATGGTCGCTTGATAGGTTAATTTTTAATGTTTTATGATGCATAGTTTATTAGATACTAGATAAATGAAAAACAATGACAAAAAAAAAACAAGAATTGGACGCGATAAAGAGGGTTGATGATTAATTATAACTTTATATTTGTATTGTACAATGTCAATTTTTTTCTAGAAATAAATTTTATGTATGATACGAGTAATAATTTTACAAGATTTTAAAGATAGATTAGTTGAATCCATCATTTAATTTCAAGATACTTTCATCACAATTTTAATTGGATATATTTTAAAATATTTGAATAATATTAATTATAAATAGTTTACTCTTATATAAAAATATTTTGTATAGATAATCGCTAAATATAAGTCAAGCACGAAGGCGGTGAACCTTTTAAATATTTTATATTCCTAAACTAGTCTCGCATAAAGTACTTGAATTTCACTGTAGCTCATCACAACAACTCATTCGGCGGTTAATTAACTTTAACTATCGGCTTAAATTTAATTTTTAAGTAATTAAAATGATTTTTTATCACTAATTTTTATTATTTGTTTAATTATATATTGCTAAGTAAGTTAAAACTTGTATTGCTTAGAGAAATGGACACAAAACGTTTCTGTAAAATGAAGATATATCCATTGCATTGCATGTCCAAAAATGATTGCGACAAAACAACATTGTTATTTACAAGCCGTTATTTGTACCTTGAGCATATTATTAGCTAGTAACTTGTGTTAGTTAGTTGTGCATGTTTATCAGTAAAAATGAAGTTTTCTCATGCATGTCTATCACAACTGTTATAATAAGACGGTTGTATACATACGACGGTTGGTTATGATTAAAACATAATCATTTTATTGATTCTTATGATCATCATTGAGTAAAATAACACAATCACTTTCAAAAATCTTAAACTAAGTCATATATTGCTCAATAATAATCACAATAAGTATCATAATAATCATTTTTTATTAGTTATAAATTATATGATATATACATACATATAACCGTCTTACTGAAAAATTTTTCCTATGTACATATATATCTCTCCTTGTTTTCGATTACATTTACACATACATCTCGAGTTCCTTTAGTTTGGGCAATAAATATATAATGATCCCGAGGAAAACAAATACTAAATTCAATGATGATGATGATTTATGGGACGACATTTGAGTCTACCTAAAGCAATCCCATCAAAAGTAAACTTCTTGGGATTCCATATCTCTTCTTAACTATAGGGAAATGGAAAAGTCAATGCATAAAATGTATAAAATTTGACCACATTTTTATTAATCGCGATCATAATTTAATATAATGTGACCATTATTAAGATATATAAAAGTGAACAAATTTTAGTTAATATTGGTCACGATCAGCGTAAATATGGTCACATTTATTTATGCATTAGTAAACTCGTCTTTCACTTTGTTAGTGATTGACTGTCTTTTATAAGACTTACTCTAAGGAAATTTAATGTACCCGAGTTTTGACGGATTTCTCAAGGTACCTTTCTTTTTGAAGCTGATAAGACTAAAGTCGTATCACCTTAATTAACACAAACTTATAATACTAGTAATTAATAGTCAACAATAAGTAGGGTATCGAATCCACAGGAAAACGTACGTATGCTATCATTAAAGTGTTCAATTATATCAGATTAGTCCTAAGTAACAAATCATGAGTTGGTTTAAATTTATACTATTAAGACAAGAATGTAAGAAGTACGAATATCAAATTAAAAAAAAAAGTATAGGGGTTCAGGTTCATAGTGACAATATTTAGGGTTGCAAGTTCATAAGAATAATGATCGAATTGAAATATGAATGTTGAATAGGAACAATACGCATCCTCGAGTCAATATTAACCTTACGACAGTTTTAACGGGCTCTTGCGGCGTATTATTAAGTCTATCGCACCAATTATATGTAAGTCTAATACCTAACATGCTTTTAATCTTAAATCAGTATTACCAAGATTTAATTAATTAAAGGCGTCCCTGATAATCAACTGATTATTAAAACATGCAAGAAGACATCAACAATCACAAAATAACTCAATGAAAGCAGTTAAAGTATATGAACCTTAACTGTAGACACAACCCTAGCAAGAAGTTTAGCTACTGATGATTAAGACTAAACTAATGCATTTAATTATAACAAACATGATTGAATAACAAAATAGGAATTACCGTGAATTGAAAAACAATTGAAAAAGTTAAATTAAACTTGTATTAAACTTGAGCGAATCCAAAAAGTAGAATGAAAGTTGAAAGTGCAATCTCGAACTTACCAAACTTTTGAGCTAAACGTAATTAAGAAACAAGACTTGCGCAAACTCGACCTAGTCCACGAACACAATTCGTCCAGATCACAAGACAATCCGACCGGATCATCCAATCCGTCTAGATCAAAACTAATCCGATCGGATCAGACCTCAGCACATCCTTTCTTCCACTACTACAAAAACAGCCAAAGAGAACTGTCAAAATAGGCCATAGAAAACGCCTATGAACCGTTCTTTAGCTTAGCGGTGTATAAAGTTTAGAGAACGGGTCAATGGGGCGGTTAATATGATTAATATAAGAGAACAGTTGTTAGTATTAGGCATTGTCTATTCCCTTAACTCTTAATTAATTTATGCCTACAAAAGAAAACAATCATTTTTCATAGGTGTTCTCTATTCCAAAGAAAGAGAACATTTATTCTTCTTAGGCGTTCTCTATTCCTAAATCAAAGAGAACGCTTTTGTTTGACAACAGTTCTCTATCCCTCATTTAAAAAAAAAAAAAAAAGATAATAATAACGAAATTTATAACAAATTATAAAAGAATAAAATTAATATGAATAAAGAGAGCAATTTACAATAATTGAGGACAACTATTACATTTTTCTATGGCTACAAGTAATGGCTCTACAACCTTTTAAACCAAGTAGTATTCAAAATTCGCGTTATATAAAATAAAGACCTGATTCACTTTCGATGACAACCTAATTATATGATTCCTCAGCTGTCTTATAGACTTTATCCCGATCTCCACTGATTATTCCTAATTAGAAAGGGCATGCCATTTTCGTCGGTCCTATCACAATGCAAACACTAATATCAATGTACCTGTCCAGGTGAAAAGGCATGCCAGTCAATTCAAAAGTTGAGCATGATACGAAAGCGGAAGCAGTTAAATGACACACATGAAGAAAAGGAAATTGGCATTGATGCTACGTATTTGTGCATCTAGTGTAAACTCTACATGCTTACTTAACCCATATATTCACGCATCAGAGCACCAAATAACAAGTCAGAGGTGAGCAATTGCTTGGCCAACCATTTATGTATTTAAATGGATGATTAGAAGGTGCATATTTTAATGGAAACTAAACCAAACGAAAACTTGCAACCCGCTAAAAGTAGTACGGAGTATAACAATTAACAACAAAGTAGATAAGAACACAAAACATTACATAACCCCTGCAAATGGACCAAGTGACTTGCTAGCTAACTTGTGGTTTACAATAGTTATAACCTACTTTGCATATCAACTAGTAATTCCAATAAATTAGACAAGAACACAAAAGGTAACCACAACGCGATCATATGTTAGTCGGTGAATGAATTTGGATGCAATATATTATATGAATGTCAAAGGAATACCAAGTCGTAATATATAGTATACTTTTGGCTCAACGAGAACAAAATAACAATTGTATGAAACCGTTGCACGCATACAACAAGTCATATGACTATACGAGTA
Source organism: Gypsophila paniculata (assembly GCA_032274805.1). NCBI lineage: Eukaryota > Viridiplantae > Streptophyta > Magnoliopsida > Caryophyllales > Caryophyllaceae > Gypsophila > Gypsophila paniculata. Next base: position 6,152 of record JAUEKU010119400.1, read on the forward strand.
TGAATGCTATACAATTGGAATGAAAGAGTGGAAAAAACAAAACCTGATGAGCCAATAAGAATCCCAGTTGTAGACCTCCGGGTAGAGGAAGAAATGTGTGTTCTTCGAGTTAATCTTTGACTTATTTTGATACCTTTATACTCAAAGTCTTACACAAGGCATGCACTTCCAAAACCCATCCTCAAAGAGAAAAAAATTCCAATATCCTCATCTGTGTTTACTCATGATGTAGATACATCTTTGATGAAAAAGTTCTGAGATGGGCTTACGAAAGTAAAAAAACTTATATTAAGGACAAATAAAACTAATACGTTAAGATACTTCACTGAAAAAAGGCAGAATGCAAGCTATTAGAAGCACTAATTTATTGTATAGAATCCAGTTGTACAGCACATTGGATCTCCACAAGAACCACTGCAATTGTCTGAAAATTGCGAGTAAGATAGAGTTGCTCCTATTTGTATTGAGTTCAAGTGGACAAGGTGAACAACAAACAAAGTAAACGTACCTTATTCCAGAAACAAATTAAAAGTACCATGTTTTCCATATACACCATTCACCTACAAAATATGTAAGTAACATCCTATCAAAATTATCACCATGTAGCTATACACAGCAACACGACAGCCACAACAAACAGTATCTAAAGCAACGACAACAATAGTGACGGCCAGCAGATGTGTCTGGGCAGCAAGTGCACAACATCAACTGCCACCAAGTAGAAACCCAGGCCGATACTTACAAAGTCTGCTTTCAAAATTACTCAATTCATCACAACCAAACTAGTCTTGTACAATCGCAACCACGATTCTAGTGAAAACCCCTAAAATTACATAAACCCTAATACAAGATGAATTAATACCAATTTCACTCTAAATTATTTTTGTGAAAATTATCCACATAAATCATCATAAACTGTAATTCAAGTAACAAAAATAATTTTTTCAAACATCAAATCTAATAAAAGAGCCAATCTTGAAATCTAACCAAATCAAATTAGAAAAAGACGACCTGATGTTGCGGTACAACAAAGGGACATGCACGTTGGCGGCACAAGAAGGCAGTGACGGTGGTGAGGAAATGAGCAATTCGGGGCGACGATGGAACTAATTTTTTTTAGAGGAGAAGTTACATCTAAAATAAATTTCATTTGTTTGACAGGGGAGTTACGTTTATAGGAGCGAAGCAGTGAAAACAAAATTTGGGGGAAAAAACAGATAGGCAATGGTTCATATGAAAAGCGTTTTCTATTTATCCTTTTAAAAAACAGTCAGGTAACTGAAGTGTTTTCTTTACTTTTAGAAAACACTCATTCAACTCAACCGTTCTCTATTTTGCATTTCTTAATCCTCTTTTTGTAGTAGTGTCAGGTCAAGACTTTAACTTAAACTAGTTATTTTAATTAAGCATATTGAATTGACAAGTCTATCGGATTAATTCTAGGTCAGGTCAATTATAAGTCGGCCATTTTAGGTCAATCGAGTCACTTTCAGGTCATTTTTCGGATCACAAGTCTTAACGGATCGGGTCAACTTTGTCTAGGACGTTGTTGTTAATACTGCTACTAGTGCTATTTATTCTTCATTAATTGGGGACAATCTTACAAGTAGTGCATCGATTGCAAGGTTCATATATATAACAACATAAGAAAATTCTCGTTGGTATATTTCTATTATTCACTTTTTTCACGTGTATCCCTCGAATTTGAGAAATACTACTTCTACTTTTGAAATTTAGTATTGATTCTCGATAATTATGCCCAAAAGTTAATTCGATTAGTTTTACTCCACTAAATAACGGTGTGGTGGTTAATTAGCACAAATTAATTCTCATTAATCTTAATCTTCACATTTAAAACGTACTTACCTTAAAACAAATTGCTTTTTTATAGTAACATATTTTCAAAATATGTGATGATTATATTATGAAAAAATTAACCTTTTCAAAGTATATAAGTTTTAGTTGTGATTACTAAGGTTAATAAACGTCAATTTGTGACCGACACATCATCACTTAACAAAATAAAATTAACCGAAATATAACATTCGGGCTGATTGATGAAAATTAACTTTAAAGTCCAAGGGTAAAGGTGAAATATGTTTTTAAAAAAAAAAAAAAAAATAAGTGTACAGGTGAGAGAGAAGCCTGAAGTTGGAGAAGGCTAAACAAAAACATATAAAAGAAAAAAATAAAGGGGTATGAATAAAAATTTCTAAAAAAAAAAATAAGATCAATCGGTGGTACTAAGGTGGTGTTTGGCCTGGCTTTTACAAGTGTTTTTCCACTTGAAAAGCTCAAGCCGAGTCAAACACCACTTTTTAGGAGTTGAAAAACTGTTTTAAAAAAGCTGAAGATGAAAAATAAGCTCTAAAAAACAGAAGCTATGATTTCATGCTTTAATTTTACTTCTACTTCTACAAAAACAAGCATCTCGGTGTGTATTTTGGTTCAATTTTTTTCGTTATACGAGTAATATCTTAGAATTAGTCTTGTATACTATAAAATATACATTATGTATCTGATCTAATAGTGTTGGTGCTTTATATTTTCATTTGTTACATGTCCTAATCGTATAATATTACTTATTTTTCAATACACTTGCAAAAAATTATTATATTATATCGAATTAGTCTCATAAAATTTTTTGTCACATTAACGTAATGTGGCGGAATTCCCAAACAAAATTTTAAATTTGTGCCCCCCCTAACTCAAATCCTGGATCCGCTCTTGCTCTCCCTCATAGGTTTTAACACTGTTGCATTCTCATTAAGCAAAGAGTTATTAAAATATCCAAACTACTAAAAATTGAGTTTTGAAACAATTAAGTTTTGTGATAAAAGTTTGTTTACAATTGACTACGTGATATACGGAGCTAGTATATGTTAACGGTTTGACAAATAGTGTCAAAAAATCAATAAATAAAGAGTTTATAATCTAAATCTTTTAAAAGTGGTGAATTTAAGTATCTATGATATTTTAAGAACTTTTCATTAGGGATAGAAATATTGGGAAAATTTTTGAAAAATAAAAAGGGTCATACTCTTTCATACACCTCTTTTACTCCTTCTTACACCATTTCCAATTTTACCCTTCTCATTTCTCCCTCCCTCATTTCTTTTCTCTATTTTTTCTCTCTTTATTCTTTTCTCTACTTTATTTATTCAACCTTTATCTTTCAACCAAATACATGGTGGTCGGAGTTGGTTGCGTGATGGTGGTGGATCGTGCGTATTGTGGCTGTTGGTGGTAATATTCACAACATAATTCAATAAACTAAAAAAAAAAATAATTAATTAAAAAAAATAAATACAACAAACCCAACCAGGCAACCACCCCCGCAGTTCCCCCTACGCCGGCGTTCAACGTACCCACATCGACGGTTAATTGAAACTCTAAACCCGTAAACCCTAGGAGTAATTTAATTATATATCAAATTAGTGAAAACTCAATCATAATAAACACCAAAACATTAAAACTAATCTTAAAATATTGAATTTACATCGGTAAAGTGAGAATTATCAGACATATTCGATTTATCGATAAGAATTAAGGTAAATAATATGGAGGGAAAAAGAGTGTAAATTGTGAGAAGAATAATAGGGGGAAGGGTAAAGAATGGAAAAACTAGGGCATAATTGTGTAGAATAGAGTGATATAGGTGTAGGAAAGAGCAAATACGTTATTAATTAATTCTCAGATTTCTCGGGTAGTCTTCCGAATGGTGTTAAAAATCGTCAAATATCAAATTGTTAAGATTTTATAGATATTGATCCTTATAAAGAAATGAATTGCATGTACATAGGCTATAAGTATCACTGATCATAACTTTAATAACTAAACTAATTGACATCTATTATAAAAAAAAATATGTTGGGACTTAGGACACTCAGAAGCTAGAATAATATTATGATATGAAAGATGATAAGTTCAAAAGAAAATACGTAGCTAAAAGAGTATAAATATGAATAGCAGATTAAAGTTATTATGATTATAGTATAAATTTGCAAATAATCGTCCAAAAAAAAGAAAAGAGAATTATTGACGAGTGATGTTACTTTATAATTCTTTTTGTTTGGTGTTATGTTGCTATTTATTTGCTTCTTCTTTTTTTCCTTATACTGTTCATTAGTGATTAGTCTATTTTTATTATTTTCGTCTTTTGACCAAAATAAAATTTATCAGCCTAAAAAAGAGATTAGTGTCTATCATTATTCATTGCTAATGAATTATTATTGTGACGTACAATTTATGGTGTTTATGGGGTATGAATATGATTGCAAGTTACAATCAACCATTTAAGTGACTTTAATCATTAACTTTGCTGATTATTTGCAATTTGATGGCGTCAGGGGTCTACATAGTGCTTTGCTTGCTTAGTGGGCGACTATCTAATAATCAAACGTCTTAAACTAGATCATATACTCCGTACAATATATTATCATAAGATCATATATAGATTACATGTATAATTTGGTCAACTGATAAATCATTTTATATATGAATTTTTCTTGAATATTTTACAATCTTTTATGTAATTGTATATGTCGAATCTAATCATCAAAGTATTTTGCCAAGTTGTAATTATTGTCTATCATTCGAAAATGTCTCTCGTGGCTTATCTCTTTCACTATTATCATTATATATCATAGTCATTTAATTAATTAAAAGCAATATAAATAGGACTGTCAAACTATCAAGTATGTAATCTTTAAATACCATTTATTTCGATCAATGCATTGCATATTTGCATGCAGGTAAGAAACTCAACCAAACGCTTATACTGGTCCTGGTTCGTTGACAATACTGGTCCTGGTTCGTTGACAAGTTGACAAATGCTTATACTTTATTAAAAATAAATTCAACCAAAAATTTGAGCCGATAGTTTAAGTCCTATGATTAGTTATCATACTCTAACATGCATGACGTATTATATATTTTCTAACACATAGATTATAATCAAATAATTGATTCATTAATCTTGCCAATATAAAGGCATCATTTCATACATCTAATTTAGTTCTTTAAATTTACTTAAAATTTCTCGTAAAAAAAATGTCAAACGAAGAGAATTTTACCGATCGACAAAAATACAAAATGATAATGTGGAGATACTTGATGCCACCAGTGTGTGGAGCAACATATAGCTCGATCAGATGGGTAGTACTAGTGTTGTTGAGGATTTTCCATGTGTGCGTAGGGCACCAACCTTTCACATTGGCGGATTAATAACGAGTGGACATGTTTATAAGTTAGTGGGCTACAGGCTACTCCTTCTATCACCAATTGATTTTAAGATGGAACCCCACTTGCTTGTGGGCTTGTCCGTCTCGCTTGTTCTATAAGCCCGTTGCGGAGGACTCAAGTGTCCATCTATAAAATAAGACTAACAAATGACCACGCCCATTGCATGTGGTCGCTGTCTCACATATATAATGTGTAAACAATGTCGCTTCTTCATTGGTTCTATATATTTGCCAATCAACAGTACGTCTTCCTTCTCTTTTCTTTTTGGTGCATATATAGCATCTACTTACGAGTACTAGTTTTATATACAATCATTTCATTGATGAGTAGTAACTAAACCAATTACTCCGTATATCAACAGTTAAAAACAAATTCATTGTTATTCGATTCCATTTAGTTCAGTTGGATTTTGATTCTTTATGTTTAATTTAAAGCTAGTGCGTCTTTTAGTGCAAGGCCTAAGAGCATGCATTTATGACTAATAGGTTATGAATTTCTGTGTCGGAAATATTATAGATTTAAATTGTCAAAATTGTAGGAGTATGTTTTTTTTATGACTTTTGAGCATCAAAATTTTGTTATCTCATATTCCCTCCATTCAAATCCAACTTGTGCATGACATCATGGCACACTTGTCAATGCGAGTTTTGCAACGTTAATATCTTTAGTTGCACATATTACCCTTTTACTATTAACTTAATTAATTAGATGATGATCTTCTTCTTCTTCTTTGAAAAGTGTTAAGTTATTTAGAGAGGATTTTGAAGTTGTTTTGGTGATGCAAAAATGATAGAATGAATTTGTAAGTAGTGAAAATTTGGTTGGTATTAAATAAGCAAAGTTAAAGGATTTTGCCTTAAAAATTTTTATTACATGAAAATATCAAGGCAATTACTTCCTAGTTAAGAAAAGTTGTGTGGATGAAAGAAATCACCTACTTGGGTGAATTTGGGCCATGGAAGTAAGGATGAAAAGACGATCTTTACATCTTGAACTTTATTGTCGTTTTTGATTAAAAATTGATTCGGAATATTAAGGGATCTTTAAATGAAATAATTTTTGAATTAGGGCAGAATAATGAAACCCTAATAATTATTATCAGACGCGAAGATGAAGTCGTCTGAATAAAGAGACGTTTATTAAAATAAGAAATTTTAAGAGTTCGGAGGATTGACTTTTAATTCGATCTAGAGTTGACCGATTTTTGCACTGACCGAATGGCCACGAAAATTATCCCAGTAGATTCGTCTCGAAA
>JAUEKU010119510.1:0-12650 GCA_032274805.1 Gypsophila paniculata
TAAAGATATTATTTCAATAATAAAGTATTTATAAATCAATTAAGATAATAATTATTATATCATTATCTATTCCGTACAAAACTTCCAGGCCCTACCTTTTTGAAAATTCCTTTCAGCCAATTTTTGAAACAAATAAATCTAGGACAATGTTGTTTTATTCTAAACCTTTTCCTTACCTTGCCTAAATAGGTTTTCAGTATTTCACTTTGAATAAACTTATTCAACAAATCCTATTCCAACATAAAACCCGTTCCATTCGTAACTGCTACATTTACATTAAGTAGTTACCAATCATATCCAAGTTTCGGGACGAAACTTTTCTTAAGGGGGTAGGTTTGTAACACCCCGTGTTAATTTAATAAAAATAATTAATTTTAATTTAAAATTTAAATTAAAAACTTAATTTTTCTTAATCTTATTCCTTATTTTAAAACACGTCTGAAAAATTTCGTTAAATTTTGTTCATTTAAGAATATAATTTCAATAATGATACCTATTTTAAACTTTGTAAATTATCATATTTTATATTGTAATAATCTTAAAACTAAATTAAAAATAAAAGATCATTACTTTGATACTTATATTTATGTTCTATAAATTCTAAACCTACTTTCTGAAATAAAATATAATTTTGATACGTATAACGATATAATATTTTAGACCGTTTTCAAACCCGCCAACTACCTTATGCTTAAAATCACTTTTAAATTATTGATTTAAATTATAAATTATTATTCTAACAATCATATAATATTTTTATAATATAAATGAAAGCTAAGTTAATAACTTTTACCTAACAGTTTAGACCGATAAATTTCATAAGAACCTTAATGAAAATTTAATTTTATAATTTGACTTTAAGTGTTAATTTCATATGCCTTAAAAATATAAATTATGATTTTTATAACTTTTGAAAACGTAAAATAAAATTATAACGATTCTTAATTATGCGATTTTTACGTAAATAAAACAGACTCAAACAAGTCTCAAAACCCAAATTATACCCGTCCCCCTTCTTTTTACCTCCTCATTCTCATTTCTTTTCCCAGCCACCCTTTTCCTTTCTTCCTTTTCCCTTCTTCTTCCTTTCCTTTCCTTCCCTTTCTTCCCGTCTCCCTCTTCACCCCGGCCTCCCTCATCTCGCCGGCGACACAACAACCACAACAAACACAACAACAACCACCACCACAACCAGCCACCATGGCCGTGACCTCCCTGTCATCGTCGCCGTTGCTCCCTCCTTTCCCTGTCGACATCACACACACCACACCACCACCATTATCACGGCCTCCGGCCACCCCCCTTTTCGGCTCCCTCTTTGAGCCTTCCTACGTCCCCACACAACGGCAACGCCACGATGGCTCTCCACCGTCGTCCCTCTTGTTCCCTCTCTCCTCTCTGTCTCCGGCATATACTCGACGCCCCTGCTCCGTTCGTTGGCTCCACCGACGACACACCATCCTCGACACCTCTGTCTCCAGCTCCCTTCGGCGACCTCCCTCTACTCCGACCACCACCACGCCGTCACTCTCTTCTTTTTCCGTCAGTCCCACACGTAGCACCACTGTCGCGACCACCACCTGCTCGGCCGCCCTTGTTGGCCTCGATTTTGGTTCGTGTTTTCCCGACTCCTTGTTAATTATCGTCATTAGTATTAATAATTATAATTATTATAATTATAATTATTATTATTATTATTATTACTATTATTGTTGTTATTATTATTATTATTATTATTAATTGATGGAATAGTCCACACTTGTTCACCACTTCCACTCATCATTGCAGCTTGATGATGATGATGGTGGTGGGACCCACTATTCGTCACCATCCAAAAGTTGGCCGCCGGTGACATGTAGGTCCCACCACCGACAGCGGCCGCCATCTCGGCGGCCTCTAATCTCCTCTTCCTCCCTCCTACGCCGCTGTCGTCGCCACCGCCACCTTCAGATGACATTTCCATTTGGTTGCTCGTAGGGGCGGACGAGGAAGTAGTTGTTGTTACGTCTCGGTATTCGTGTTTGGCTTGTAGGAGACCAGGGTTTAAGTTGAACGTAGCGGTTTGGAAATTGAGGAGCGCGGAGGAAGGAGACGCGTCGGAGGAGAGACCGATTCCAGTGAAGAAATTACGACGTGAGGCGGCCGAGGAGGTGAAGTTTGGGCTGAAGTATGAGGACGAGGATCGTAGCTGTGATGGGACCGATAGCGATGAGCCTGAGCTTCTTAGGGAGATGTTGAGGGAGGTGAAGTTGGCGGGGATTGTGCCGGTCCCTGTGGCGGCTATTACTGCGGGCTCAGCCTGCTGGAGAAGCCACTCGATGGTTTCTCCATCAGACTTGTGCCCTAATTCTCGAGTCAGCTGAAACACCCTGGCAGCACACAGGGCAGGCATTCTTATCCTCCTGCCCCGCCCGTCCACCTTTGTGTGCCGGTCTTTGGTAGAGGTCCGCTTTGGGGCGGGCTTCTTACTAGACCCACTGGGTGTTTCAGATGACTCTGAAGGGCCCACTACAGCCCCAGCTGCAGGCACCTGCTGTTGTTGTTGTACCTGCAGCTGGGGCTGTAGGGTAGAGGTGGACGGGCTTAGGACTCCTGAAGAGGAGGATATTGTTAAGGATGGGTATGGAGTTGAACTCGAACACGCTTCCTCTTCCTTCTTCTCTAGAAGCTGGAAGGGGAAGCTGGGACGGTGGTGATGCTGGTGATGGTGGTGAAAATCATTTTGATGTGGGTGGTGGTGGTGGTGTTGATTATCACCTCCATCCATCTTTTCTTTTTAAAAAAATAAGCTAATAATAAGCTAATACTAGTAGTATAGATGAAGCAACTTCAATTCACCTTAATTGATTATGATGAATAATTATAATAATAACAATAATAAATTATAATTGATTATGATGATTATTAATTATTATTCCCTCTTTATTTTTCCTTAGATTATACTACTAGCTTCATCATTCTAGGGATATGATATTGGCTCTCTTGCAAAAAGGAAGAAGAGAGAAAAAAAATGTGAATAAAATGGAGGTTTTGGTTTTAAAAGTCCAAAATGTGAGCAATGGTGGGTCTAATGGGAATTGCACTTATATACTTATGAATAAAAATCTAACTATTTATTTCTCATTAAAGTGTGGGTTATTTTGTTTTTGAGAATTTGGAGGTGAGGTATGAGAGGTCATAACTCATAACTCATAAGTGGGAGAAAAGCTTTTAGGAGCAAAGATAATGAGTGGGAATTATGGAGGGATGTTCTTTAAAAAGAATTAATTTATAATAAAAAATGCTTTAGATATTATTGTATTTTTAAATAAGATCGTTGTACATCCTACAACAGCCTTATAATGTTGCAAATTCATTTATTGTTATCATAAAATGAATTGTAGAAACAATCACAAAATCGTTGTACGTTATGCAACGCTCTCACAAGAGCCTAGCTTTTAGGTATTAATACAAACACAACTTTTTATCAAAAAAGAGGAATATCATGGGCAAAATTGCAAATCTCAAGGATGCCGTGGAAATTATCCTAAATTAAAAGTTTTTTAAGTTTTGTAATTAGAAAATGATATTTTTTGGACCTTATTTATTTTTACTTTAAAACAAGTTATTTATCTTAAGCAAGATATTCAACTTACAGACTATGTTATATGTATGTAGCGTGATATAGTACTCCCTCTAATTTATCCAACTTATTCCTATACGAAAAATCCGAAATAAACGTAAAAAATGATGAATCCGATCGTATGTATATTTAAGAAAAATATATAGGGATTTTTAGTCAAATATTTAAATTAAAATAGAAAAAAAAAATGGGGAGGAAGTAATGAGGAGGGGTGGTCAGCCCTACAATGTAATGTGGTTGGACAGCCTCTTTGGTTCAGACTCCACGTGAGGCTCTCTTTTTATCATTCAATCCATTGCCACCTTGCTGGCCTAGCGTCTGGGCCCATACCCAACTCCTATTTTATTTATCGATAAATTTTGAAAATATCGTCTTTTACTTTTAAATGATACGATTAACAATAATAAAGATATTGTATCTATCTAATAATAATAGCTCGGTATTTTTATTTTGGTAAGTTACATTGTTTTATAATTTGTCGAGCATATTGAAGAGGAGGAAGAAATTTATATGTATCCTTTTATATTTGAAAAATATAGATTTTGAAAATATGTTTATATAGTGATTCGTTTTGTGGAACTCATCTCACAGAAAAATTCCGATTTTCAAAAGAAAACTCAAATACTTACGAAAAGTGTAGTACTTTAATATGACGCCCTAAATTATACTCTGTACGAAGTAATGAACATACTGTTTAAGATATGATTTATATTACGAGACCGTTTTTTAGGACTAATTGTGTAAAATAGATGTGAAATGAGGACCCTAAAAAAAGGATAGAATATGAGGTGGGACACAATTCAATCAAGTAATGATTTCAATCTAACTTTGGCCATTTCTCTCTTTTTTTTTTTTGTTTGACACTTTGGTGTTTCCTTACACTTATCAAATTGACATGAGTAAGTCACTCAATGGGCCTTATTTGGGCCTCCACTTTGCAGTTTCAGGTGATTTTCTGAGGGGTGTCGGCCAAGTTTCTTGGGTCCGGGTTGATAGCTGCGGCTAGCCGGCTAGGTCGATCACATTTCGATTTGTATCTAACAAAAATGAATCGGATTATAACAATTTCACGATATGTATAATATATGGTTGTACGAAACGTCTTTTTTTTTTTTTTTTATTATGAAGTTTATTGGAAATATTTGCATGTCTATGGCTGTTAGCTAATAAGACGTACTCTAGTAATCAATGAACCAAAACACTTTATTTTGTACGGGTATAAAAAAAATTTAAATATATTATCCTTTAATTTTCGAAAAAATAAATGATGTTATTACTTAAGAAAATATCGTTATTTTAAATGTGCTCGAGTTGAGCTAATATTATACAAGTAGTTTTATAAATTGTCGGTATGTGGAATCAATTTCGTAATATTTCAGAAGTGGATATTTTACACCTTACACACATACTCATTGCACTGACTAATACTGACTATGAATCATGCATGTGACTTTGTGAATTGTGAGGTTAAGCCGTAGTCGTACCCTAGGACACTTTCGTATCAAAATAAATCATTTTTCTGGGTGATTTGAAAATAGTCAATTTATACTCCATATGGATACATTTTTCACTCGACCCGTTCTCGGTGTAGATTTATATTTGCTGACGCGGTAATTGCTAATTAGTTTCATATATGAGGTGCTTTTACATTTGTAATTACTCTATAGATCTTTATTTATTTATAATTAATTTAACATATGTCCACTTGACTCATATAAAGAATTGCTTTTAAACATTAAATAAATAATGTAAATTCTCAAATAAATAAATCTTTAACATGGGCGCAGTGAATATAAGTTAAAAAGAAACGCTTTTCTATAATATGATGTACACGACATTTGACGTAATCATAGTTTAAGGGGAACTTTAATTACTTTAGCTAAGTGTCAACAGAGGGTTGAATCATGTAATAATTAGTTGAACACATACCCTAATTAATTTGATGTGTATCCCCCATTGGATCCAATAAGTGCAATTTTCAGAGCAAAAGAAAAATAATTAAAGTTATAAAAGTGGGTGGTAGTTATTACTCTATATTTTTCACTACGTGTCTTGCGTTACGGCTTTAAATCATCATAAGAAACATATTTAATTATTTATGCATATCTTCTATATACTAATTTAGAAACCACTCACGAAGCACTTGCTTACATGTCAGCCTCTCATTAAAAATTTTCTCGCCAAAAAATTATTACAATTTTTCCAAGTGAACTTTTTTATTTATTTCTTGCCATGAACTTATTAACTAAATATACAATAACTTATACTTTCCTATATAAAAAATTTCAAACCATAACTTTTTTTTATCTTTAGAAATAATCTCTTTTTAGTAAATAATATAAATAAATCAAAGATTAAAAATAATATTCCACTTAATCTATTTTTTATACTAATAAAACATAATATAATAACCGTGCATCGTACGGAAACTAAACTAGTACTCACTCCGTCCCAGTCAATATGTTATTACTCCGTATTACTTTTTACACAAACATTAAGGAAATGTAAGTGGATATCTAATACAACAATAAAATATGATTATCTAATCCACTTGCAAATCACTTTTTACATACAAAAACTTACTAAAAATGAAAATAGTCACGTATTCACTAATACAACCAAAATGAATATAATAACGTATTAACCGGGGCGGAGATAGTATATTACAAAGATGGGCCTCAATCATCTATCATTTCTATGTAACATATACTATTTTTGTTTAATCAGTTATTTAACCTTTTATTTTAAGAAATAAATTGATGAACTGATTATATAATCTTCATAAATCCCTTCTTATACTCGTATAACTTTGTATAAATTAGATTATATATTTATATACAAAATGAATAACAGTTAATTTTCACTCGCTTTTCAAACCAAAAAGTTGGATAAATTATTTGACGATGTGTTACTTTTCCTACATGTTGTCATAGGCCTCCTATAGGTATCACAAATTCACAAGCAATGAAAGCACAATGACTGAAATAATCTAGTTCATTCTTGAAAACGGTTGTGTCACTAATGGGCCAGTTAGCCTAGGTCAAGGCTGAAGTCAACCCTAATACATTTAAGTATTAGTCCATCTAAAAGGAAGTGAAAAATCCCTTAAAAAAAGTCCTTTGGAAAACTTAACAATAAGAGTTAATCTTATAAAAAACGGTCTCTCACTAACAAAGTGAAAGACGAGTTAGGTGATGCATAAAATATGATTACACTTAGACTGATCATGATAATCATTGTGTTAATTTTGAGAGAACGTTATGAATGAATGACTTGCTTTTCCATTAGACTGCTAAACGTTTTTATATTACACACAACACACCTAGGGCAAACGCCCTTGGCCCAACGACTCATACACTAAGTGGGCTTGTTACTTGTTAAATACAAAAGATCTTTCTGACCTACTCGGCTACTGTAGAAGTATTGGTCAGAAGTATTGGTCTTTTCATTGCCTTGGTTCTATTTTCTCATTACAATATATAGATAATACAAGAGGTAGATGAAAAGTCATAATGACCCTTAAGATTCTCTATTAGAAATTAAGCATACTTACAAGTTCAACAGTATATTTTTATGATTAGGGTGTAAAATCGATTTATTATCAGATTAATGACGTGATCCAAAATTAATCATTTAGTGTACGTAATACAATTGAACGTACAACAGTTACGGTACTTAGGAGACGTGTTATGATTATATAAAAAATACTACATAATTTTCTTTTAGACAAAGGTGTAATTCAATAATGAAAGAAATTGTTAGTTCGAGACAATGGATGAATTGTGATGTCTTACTTATCAAAATTAACATTATGATATAAAAGCGTGAAAATATTACAATCAATGATTTTACATATTTACAATCAATGATTTTACATAAACGTTAATATGAGTAACTTCTTAGTGTTAAAACTTGAAAAAATTTAGTATTACATTAGTTTGATCACTTGGGTGAATTGAATATCGAATAAACACATCTCCATCAACGTATCACAAAAGTTTCAGATTAATTAAGTATTTTGGTTTGGTAGTACTTAATACATTGAATGCCACCTTTTGGAATGCTAAAACCAAAAATCAACTTTCCTATAAAAAAAACATTTGAAAATTTTGCCACTATTCAAAAATATACTCTGTATAACTAGGTTAAAAATTCAATTTTGAAAACACCTCAATAATATGGATAAACACTCCGCATATATAGGCTACTAGACTTATAGCCACAAATACAGATAAAAAAAATAGTACTGTACGTACTTTGTACAAAAGAAATTAAATAGACGGTCCAAAATAGAAGCGATGATAACCCTAATAAGCCTAGATAATACGTACCAAGTACTCCGTATCATATCCTACCATCCTCTTATATTACTAATTCTCAAACCACTCAAATTGGATACGCTGACGTGTCGTCTTGAGAGTGATTCTCGCAAATTATTTTCCCGCTCACCTCTACTATATGGCATATGGACTTCTATTGTATGCATTTCCTTTGTGGGCTTAATTAGTGCTAGCATGTGGTCTTTTTATTAAGTTTTGGGCTATTTGATTTCTTGATTAATATATTGCACTTCTATTATACGTAGATAATAATATATTTCCTAATATTCACAAATAATATTATGTTCGTACTCAAAAGATGCAATACAGACTTATAACAAATCAAATAATTTTCAGTTTTTATTTTTAAAATAATATCAAGTGTTAAGTGTCACAATAAATTTTTGTAAAACGTCTCATTTGAGAATTTGTGATTTTATAATTTCTTATATGAGACTATTGTATGTATTACAAGTAAATTGTGACTAACTGTGACCAGTAAGTTGTTTTTTTGTGATAATTATGGTATAAAATGTGATTATTTTTACATGTTTAAAAATAGTCATATTCTAAACATTAATTGTCACGATAAATATGCGGGATTCATGCTTTAATCATTTATTCTTTAAATATGGCCAACTATAAAAAGCCGTGCATTTAGCACGGGTACTACACTAGTTTATTAAGATTTGGAAATATGGGACAATTACCTACTCATATGACTAGGTTTTCTTATATTCACAGAAATTATCG
This sequence comes from Gypsophila paniculata, assembly GCA_032274805.1. Taxonomy (NCBI): domain Eukaryota; kingdom Viridiplantae; phylum Streptophyta; class Magnoliopsida; order Caryophyllales; family Caryophyllaceae; genus Gypsophila; species Gypsophila paniculata. The sequence continues at coordinate 8,695 of JAUEKU010119510.1, forward strand.
TTTACTCAAATAAAAGTTTCTTTGCACCTCAATTACTTATCCAGCTAAATTGGTATTCATACTCGTATTGTATTATCGCACGTAAAAGTTTTCACAACTGTACGTTGTTTAATTGTATAATACTCAAAATTTTACCTTTTATTTATTCTACGTCTTTAATGACTATATTTCGAGATTGTATAACTATATCACAAACTTAACTCCATATTTTGAAATGGTAATCGTTTTTTGATAAGAAACATCAAAGATATTTACTAACATGCAAATGAAGGACATTAAACCCTCTAAAATCGGATATAATTACTCCATTTGTCTCGGTCATTTTTTTTTTTTAACTTTGTATTCACATAATTGACAAGAAAATTGTTGAAGTAATGATTTTGGATCATAGCTTGATCACATTAAATTTGTGTGCAAAAGAAATGGACTGTTTCAACTCATTCTCAAAACAAAAGTTTAAGGTTTAAATAAATGATTAAATTATTGGTGACCGGTGAGGACAAAATAACGAAGGGGATGGAGATTCGAACTCCAGTTCTATTGTCCACGATATTCCTGTCCTGACTAACACATCCTTACGAAAATATCATCTATGATGGGTTACCGTCCCACCAAAGGCCAAACCGCTACCCGAAACCACTCCAACTAAAACACATTCGGTCCAACTTCAATTTATACCCGTCTCACTGACATCCCGCCTCCGCACAATATAAAGAAACTGGTGGCGGGAAAAAACGTGTTCAGCCCCAAAACACAATTGCGCCACACTCTCTCAAAAAACCTCTCTAAAAATCACCAAAAATTAAATCTTCGAAAAATTGCAGAAAATGTCGGAAATTGATTCAATTGGAATTCTCGAAGAGATTCAATCCCTAGTTTCCGATCATCTTCAATTGGTATTCGCTTCGATTCGATCCGACTTCATCAAACCCTAATTTTAATCATTTTTGACTATTAATTTTTGCCCCCCTTTTCATTTACTGTGTTTTTTTAACTGCTGAAATGCTTGCTAATCGTCGAATGTTCTAGCTTTTCTTATTGTGCGTTTCGATTGTCGTGGCGTGGCGGATTTTAGATTTGATTTTTGTTGATTAATTGAAAGTGTTATTGTTTTAGAGTGGAGATTATTGATTAGGGTTTGGCAATTGAGGGGTTTTTCTAGGGTTTTTGGGGGGTGTTAATGTGTAGAGCTAGTCTTGGGAAAGAACGTCTTTCGCTTTCAAATTGAAAGACTGAAAATAAACGAAGTTTATTAAATAAGTGGTTAGAGTGTAAAAAGAAAATGGTCTTTCACAATGCATTGTGAAAGACCCTTTTTTTTAAGACGTATTGTAATGTGAAAGAGGCATGATTAATGATTAATATATTTTATTTAGGGCCAAGTTAGGGTTTTATTCCGACTTAAAAAGGTTTTGGGTGATATACTTCTTTGTTTATGTCGTTTGTTTACCTTTCTATTTTGGGAATTGACGTAAAATGATGATTCTTGTTGTGTATAAATATAATTTGATCCATAAGAATCGGCAAGGAGGGAAGAACTCGGTTCGGGCTGATGATTTTGGGTGAGAAGTGGATCAAATTATATATGTGTGCAAAGATGACGGATAGTTGGCGCTCATTCCCGAACTAGGAACAAATAAATGAAATAGAGGGAGAGTACATTTCGTAGTGTGAAGATTGTGCAGATGAATGTGGCATCATTTTAGAAGAAGTTGACGGAATTGTATGTTGGTGTTAGTCAGGATGCTAGCGTCTGGCAAATCTCGTGGTTGGCCAATTTAGAACAAAATTGGACGTCATGTAATACACCGTCAATGGTAGTATACATAGGTTCCTTGAGATATTGTTATCCGAGTCATCCTTTGTTGTAATTTGTTTTCTTAAAAAAGTCAAATTTGATACAGTGTTGTTCAACATCTTTTTTCCAAGCTTATTGTTGGCTTATTAAAACTGTGATTTTCACTGAATTGTGTATGCTCTGTGGTCAATTAGTTTTTGCCCTTCTCAGGTTTCGTACAAGTGGCTTAGTCGCAAATTTCTGGTGTCATCAAATGTTGCTAAAAGGTGAAACCTGATTTGTACATATTGGTCCAAAATGAAAATGTACCGTCGTTTGTATCAAATTGACACTTGTGTTATGAAATCATCTAGGTTGCTTCAAGAATTTGTGGAGAAACATGAAGATGAATTGGAAGTCTTATACTCTGTGGCAGGGTGGTTGAAGGATACTCCTGCAACGTACCACGTTAAACTTGTTCCTAAGCCTAAACTTCCAGGTGAAGCTTCAAGCAAGATATCCGAGTTCCCTCTGTTAGTATTGTTTGTTAACACTGGTCGCTAATAATTGTTAAACTGTTGTGAAAGCTGCATGATGTCGCTTGTATCTTTTATTTATTTATTTATTTATTTATTATACTCTTGTGTGGAGTTCGAGTCCTCTTGATTTCTCTGATAAAATTCACTTCTATAAGCTGATTACTTTCTAATATGAATGTGCTCCTTTGTCATAGTTATTTGCTTCCGTCAATTGATATTACAAGTGATGTTATTTAACTTCAGAGGATCCTTCATGGAGTATATATGGGAATATGGGATGTGTCTAAGTCCTCCGTCTAACAACAGAGGGCATCATGATTTTACTGACAGGGTTTGGAGGTTCATTTCTACTGAAGTATGTTATACAGTACTTCAAACGAATTATAGTTACATGTTAGATGTGATTAAGAGTAAATGGTGATTTCAGTTCATAGAATTTTGTGCTAGGATAATGTGCATTGTTACTCTAAAAAGGGTGAGGCTTTGAGGGATTCTCGTGTTTATATCTCCTATTTCAACGTCCTGTTTTCTTAAGAGTTAAGACCCTTGGTGAAAAGGACGTTGACTGACTTATGACGCAATTCAGAAATTGTTAACTTGTTTGCTTAGGCCTTTAATAAGCACACTTTCAATAGCAAAAAAATGCTGTTCATTATTTTGTTCATATCTAATCCCTAATGTCTTTCCAGAGGCCAAGCATGAGTTTGATGGTAACTGCTCAGTCCAAGTTTATAGTGTACAAATCTGTATTCCAAAAGATCTGGTAGCTCTTTGGAATGCAGAGTTTATTCAAACTGAAGAGCTCTTCAAGCAGCCGTCAACAGAAGATAATTGTCTCAGAGATAATAGGTAAAGCTTTTAATACTCAATCAGCTTAATTCTTTGAACCGAGTTTTGCTACGTCGTATAAAACTATATATGAATTGATAATATGCTTACCAGAGCCTTGTTAAAAGTTGGCAATATCAAGGACCCACAGTTACTCCCTCAGCGTATTTAGAGCCCTTATATGTGTCTTTTGCCTTGTAAATTATCACAGATTGTTTACTAAACAGTGAATCCTATAAGTTGAGTTTTTTGACAAAACAAAAATTCTCTGAATATACAAAGCCAGCAGCATTTTGTGCTCATTTATATTTCTTGAGTTTGGCTGTGCAAATGTGACCGATTGAGTAGTACACTAGTACTATGGATATGGGAAGTCACAGTTTGTGAAGCAATGTTTGATTGCAATGTTAGGCATATTGAAATGTGACCGATTGAGTAGTACTATGGATATGGGAAGTCACAGTGTTGGCTAGAAGAATGTATTTCTAATTCTTCTTGGCTATGATTTACTTCATGAATCAATGCTTGGCACACTATTGCTCGGAGAATTTGACATACTCCCTCAATTTCACTCCATTTGGCCCGTTGGGCTTTTTTTCCCTCACATAAAAAGTCAGGTGGAGCTACTTAGCTAAATGGATGAAATATAACGTAGGGAGATGAAAAACCAGTTGAAGTTTGTTACCTGCCAGCTCGTAAAGTGAGATGCCGTCGAGCTTAACATTCCTATTATCGTATTATAGTGAAAAAACTTAAACTTCCAGCACTTAGAACTGAAACTAGCAGTCCATATTTATGTAAATTTCTCATGA
>JAUEKU010119620.1:0-12646 GCA_032274805.1 Gypsophila paniculata
TACATATGATGCATGATATCATGAGAATAACAGATTTTTTGTGTCAAGCTTTGCAAAAGAAAGACATTGACATATTGAATGCTTTACATTTTCTTTCAATAACAAAAGAAAAACTTCAAGATATGAGAGAAAATGGGTGGGATGAATTAATTTTGAAAGTTGAAGTATTTTGTTGTGAACATGATATATCTATGCCAGATATGACCGCTCCTTATAAGAAGGGTTTGAGGAGTTGTGAAAAAAACATCACAAATGCACATTATTATCGGGTTAATATATTTTATAGTGCGATAGACTTTCAAATAACAGAGCTTAATACCAGATTTAGTGAAAGTTCGTTGGAAATTCTGGTTCTTAGTGCTTCACTTGACCCACGTCATAGTTTTCGTGCTTTCAAATGTGAAGATGTGTCCAAGCTCGCTTTGAAGTACTATCCTTCGGACTTTTCATCATATGATATATGTGCTTTGAATTTGGAGTGTGGGTTCTTTGTCGAAGATTTGAATAAAGATTCAAGGTTTACAAACACAACCTCAACCTCAGATTTGTGTCGGCGAATGATGAACTTTGGTAAGACATCAATGTATCCTATGATCTATCGACTGATTTGTCTTATCTTGACTCTTCCAGTTTCTACTGCTACAACAGAGAGAGCCTTTTCATCAATGAGTATCATCAAAAACAAACTTAGAAATAAGATGAATGATGAATTTCTTGATGATTTAATGGTACTTTATATTGAAAGGACTTATGCAGATAATATTAAGAATGATGATGTAATTGCAGAATTCGAATTAAGTGGACCTCGTAGGGTCAAATTTGGTTAGCTATGTATTTTACAGGGTTTTGGTATTATGTCCCCCCTGTATTATTTTGGGTAATTATTAAGTAATGGATGACAAGTCTTGTGTGATACGGAGTATTAATTTTGAATAAAAAATTTTACTGCTTTTAGCCCTTGATGATTTTGAATCCTGGTTCCGCACATGTTCATACGTAGTGATGCAAGTTTCGTTCAAAGTCTTACATCCATTTGACGTACATCCGATCCTTTTCGAGAGAAGTTCCTTCGCAACATATCGTTAACATGAGTGGTACATTTAATTCATAATTGTTGCCTCCAGTTTGTCCTTACCGTGATCTAGCTCTAGATGCAAACCGAGTTTGAGGGAGATGCTCACTACAATATCCAGTGATCACATTCGCTTTTGTACCGCACTCTGTAATTCTACATTTGAACCAAGAAATACGTTATGGTTCATCATTGCACACGACTATTTTCTGCTTGGATTGTGCCATGTCCATTTCAGCATCATCAACACATACGGTGTTGTTCCCGATGGATGAAACGTCTCCTTTTTCCATGGGCCAATACTCGGGTCTTGGACGCTTCAGCTTTTTACGTGGCCTTGAATACGGCCCCTCGAATCCCAAGTCCTCGGTTGTAGTATCGCCACCCATGCTCCATTACTCGTTTCGGTCTTTGGCCCCTTGAATGCTCGGCAAGACGTATGGTCCCATACCCACACGCTCGTCATGTGAGTCACTCGTGGTGCCTCCAACCGACCCCCAATCATCGCAAATTGTGGATGAGGCTATGAAATCGTTATCCGGGCAGTTTTCGATCAAGTGATGCGCCCCACACCAAGCACACCCTGCGTCAATATGGCTTGGATGATGTCCTCGAAGGGATTTTCATGTTTGATGTCCTTGAGGTTATGTGGGCGCAGTCCCCTTGTCGTGCCCAACCCGTTGCTAGGGCTGAGCACGGATCGGATATCCGATCCGAACTGTATTTTCGGATCGGATATCCGAACACAAAATTCCAATATTCTAATATCCGATATCCGATCCAAACTATTTCGAATATCCGAAATTCTATCCGATTGGATATCCGAAACAGTTCGGATCGGATACAGATATATCCGAAATATATTTTATATGACCTCTCGAAATTATTTTTTAGGTTTTTTTATAATTGAATCTACAAAATTACAAAAATTTGTATTGCAATATTGCTCAAAGAATTATTTGAATTTGATTAAAATTAGTAATTGAAAAAAACAGAATCTCTAAGTCAAAATGATCATGATTGCCCTATTTCAAACTTCGGCACCGGCGACTCAACAACCATCATCCACTAACCTTCAACGAATGTTCCACACTTTCATTTACTCAAGTTCTACAATCATAATTTGGATTAAATTTTCAAAAAAAATGACCATGTTTATGATGGGTTTTTCCTGAGAGACAATAAAAATAGGAGAAAGAATGTAGAAAGAACGAAATAGTGTTTGGCTGGTGTAAAAATAAAGAAGAAACGAAATAGTGTTGGTTGCTGTGCAAATGGGCGAAGTCCCATTTACTTAAGGTTTCATATTACTCTATGTATTTATATGTTTGATGTCTAAAGTTCATGGGCCGCACCCATATAAGTGGTCTATTTCCAAAAAATGAGATAATATATGTCTCTTCGGATCGGATTCGGATATCCAAAAATTCTAAATTTGATATCCGTATCTGATCCGATATCCGAAAGTTGATATCCGTATCCGATCCAATTTTTCGGATCGGATTCGAATCGAATATCGGATCGATTCGGATAATCGGATATTTTGCTTAGCCCTAACTATCACCTTCTTCTATGTACAAGTACAACAAACACAATTTCAACGGACACTTTCTTCAAAAGCTATTTTTGCTCATTTATTCTTCACAACTATTTTTCTTCCAACAGCTATATTTTTCCTCTTATAAATATTTAACTCAATTTTTCTCAACATACATTATTGGTGTAATAAACTATTTTTTTTTATTTTTTACATATTCTCATACACTCCAAAAAAAATTATTTATTACCTACAAAAATTTAAACTTTCTCCTTCTTTTATATATAATATGGATATGGATTTAAATAAATCTTCTTCATCAAATTTTGATGGTCACGATTACGGATCATCCGAAGATATTCATGATTTTGAGTTAAATCAAAATAGTCAAAATTATTTTCCTACTTTTACAGACTTAATTTCCGATAGCCAAAATTATCAAAATATTAATCGGTTCAATGAGACCATGTCGTTGTCTCAATTTCCGACTCAAAACTTTGTTCTAAATACTCCAAATCCTTCTACAAATATGATGAAGAAACCATCTTGTTCCCAAAAAAATACCAAATTAAACACTAGTGAAAAATCAAATTGGAATGAAAGGGAAGACGTAGCGCTTATGTCGAGTTGGTGTTTGGCTAGCGAAGAACCAATCGTCGGCAAAAATCAAAACACTACAACGATGTGGAAAAAAATATACGAGTTATATGAGCAATCAAGGGTAGAAAATAATAATAATAGTAAACTATCTATTAGGAGTATCGATGCTATGAAATGTCGTTATAAACGACTCAATACCATTGTCAACAAATGGATTAGTTGTTATAGCAAAATTCTTAATCGACCACCCGCAAGCGGCACTAACCAAGAAGACGACATCGAGGCGGCTCAAATACTATTTCGCAAAGCCAACAATGGTAATGATTTTGATGATTTCTATGTCTACAACAACGTCATGAGTAAACATAAAAAATGGAGCTTACCAAATGGGGAATTTAGTGCAATCGCAAATAAAAGCGATTCAAGTTCAAAAAGGTCGAGGCCGGATTTAGATACCACCCCTACTAGTGTGGATGCCTCTACACCGTCTAGTGTAAATGGTGATGAAGATGTCAATAGACGTCCAGAAGGTCGGGAGGCGGCGAAAAGGAAACGTAATGGCAAAGCAACAGTGTCAAATTCTTTATTTAGCGAAGACGATCAATCTATAATTAAAAAGCACGGGAATAACATACAATTGCAAATGGAGCATAGACAAAGGCGTATTGAAGCAGATTTGAAAATTGAGGTGATAAAAATTGAGCGAACGAAGACGAAAATGGAGATGAAAATGCTGGATACACTACTTTCAAAACTACAATTAAGTCCAAAGGATGAAGAATTAAAGGAAGCACTAATATTAAAATACTACCCTGGTCTATGAATTTAGGAAATCTTGTATTAATATATTTATAGATGGCAAGTTAAAAAATATAGCTGTTGAAGTGGACGACCTTTGGATTCTAGTTTTGAAAATGGCTGTTGCGTTCAAAATTTTAATATAGCTGTCGGATTCGAAATTATAATATAGCCGTTGTTCTATTCAAATTTTTAATATAGCCGTTATATTCAAGTTTGCCACATATATATATATATATATATCTCACAGTGCTTATTTAATAAATATCATAACCAATATCACATTTTCAATCTCACTATTAATCCCAGTTATCACAAATTAAAATGTCTAGTTCAAGTTCTAGCTCAGATTCTTCAAATGCCAATGTTGTTAACCAACATAAGATTTCAGATGATGAATGCGAATCTCAAATGGAGGAAGAATCTGATCAATTAAGCAACCTTATAAGTCAACGTATAAATCAACATATTCATCAAAATACACAACGACTCACTCGTATTCCTAGACAACGAAGGAGATATATTGAGAGGAATCGTGAGGATGGTCACCAACAATTATTGAACGACTATTTCGAGAATCCAATTTATCCAGAAGAATTATTTCGCCGCAGATTTCGAATGCATAAACATGTATTCATGCGCATAGTTAATGCTCTTTCTGATAGTGACAACTACTTTCAACAAAGAGCCAGCGGTAATGGAAGACTTGGTTTCTCAGAATTGCAAAAATGCACGGCTGCGATAAGAGTCCTAGCATATGGTTCTTCTGCAGATGCTGTGGATGAATACTTGCGTATGAGCGAGACTGTCTTAAGGGATAGTCTGAAACACTTTGTTCGAGGTGTGATTTCAAACTTTGGAAATCAATATCTACGTAGGCCAACTCCTCAGGATTTAGCAAGATTACTTCATATTGGGCAAACACGTGGATTCCCCGGCATGTTGGGTAGCATTGACTGTATGCACTGGGAGTGGAAAAATTGTCCGACGCAATGGTCAGGACAATATGCTGGGAGAAGCTCAAAGGCAACCGTCATTTTTGGAGGCGGTTGCATCTTATGATTTATGGATATGACATGCCTTTTTGGCACACCATGTTCCCATGATATAAATATTTTTCAACGTTCTCCAGTTTTTGACGATATTTTAGAAGAATAGGGACCTCCGGTTTGTTTCGTGGTAAATGGAAAAAAGTATAACTTGGGATATTATCTCGCTGATGGTATATATCCTGGTTGGGCGACATTTGTTAAAACAATTAATGCTCCCCAAATTCACAAGCATAAGTTATTCCCTGCTCGTCAAGAGAGTTGTCGAAAAGATGTTGAGCGTGCCTTTGGCGTTTTACAATCTCGGTTTGCGTTCATCAAACGCCCTTTTCTTCTTCGGAATAAAGAGACTATGGGGTAAGTTCTTATTGCATGTATCATCATGCATAACATGATAGTTGAGGATGAGCGAGAAACTTATCTCCATTATGAAGATATAATCAGAGAGTTCAAAGAAGACCACCCTACATTAGCTAACGATAATCCATTTGAATATCAGCGATGCCGTAGATCAGCTCAATATCGATTCGTACAAAATTATGATAACTTTCGCGATAATCCCACCCATGTCTCCCTAAAAAATGACCTCATTGAGCATATTTGGCAGAACTGTCGCGATTAGATTACGTTAAACGTGGTTGATTATTCCGCAGTATTTTAATTATTCTCTTTATTTAATGCTATGCATTCCGTTAAAATTGTAGGTTTTTTTTATCAATGTATTCGACACCCATTTATCATTGTATTCGCAACCCATTAATGTATTCCCAATCCATTGTAATAATTTTTATTATAATCATAATTATTTTTAACTTTGTTTAATTTTGAGTTTTTGATAATTTTAGCATTATCAAAAAATAATGCTGCAATTAAAATTTATTTATAATAAACATATGTAAATATATTTGTAATTGAATAAAAATAGGAGAGAGAGATTGGTGGGGTAGAGAAAGTGAGAAATGATTGGGTTAAAAGTGGAAAATAATTGGGCTTATGACCTAGGTCAACATATTCTGAATGGGAAGATGTAAAATAAGTGAGTGTCAATAGAAAGATTAAAAGACAAATGTGGAGATGACCTTCATTAAGGCGACCCTTGGATGAGGATGGTCTTAAGTCCGCCCCTACTTACACGGTTCTAGACACCCATGAGGAAGGTATTTATACTGTTCCGAACACCCCTGAGCAAGGTCTTTACACGGTTTCAAACACCGCTGTTGAGGCCACCGTTAACGCCACCGGTAACGCCACCGTTGACGTCGGTGCTACCGCCACTGTTGAAGCCACTGCTGTCAGATTGTAAGGATTGAATTGCTCTGAAAAATTGTAGGTCGTTTGTGTTTAAATCTAGAGAATTTGGGGGTTGAAAAACCAACTGAATATGAAAACCATCTGATGTTGCAACTTTGCTGAAATCTGGGTCGTTGTTTCTAATATGAGGCATAGCATTATCTTGTTGAATGAATATACGTTTGTCCATACTTGACGACCACTTTGCTTTTATTGCCGGAATGATTTTCTCGATAAGGCATACTTTGGTGACTTGTTTCGTGATTGAGTCCATTGCTTTTGTCTCCATTATACCTAATGTACGATTTTTGCTCGACCTTTGAGCTGGTTGTTCATATGTGAACAGGAAGATTCCTATTTTCCTATCAAACAACATTTCCCCATCAGCTCCATACACACGTCTGCTGACCGCATACATGAACATTACTTTTTGTAATGTATCGCTTTGATTTGCATGATCGATATGCGAATTCTTCTCCGTCCACAACGTAGTAACGTTGATTAGTTCTTGAAAGATAGAACCATTTCTCATCTATGTGCACCAGGTCTGTCATGTCTTTAAATTTTATCCTCGGGACCGTTTCATCTATTTTGTCAACAGTTTGGTACACCACAAGTGAATTAAGACAAAACTTGAGTCGATATTCCTTGTTCAAGTCGGTTAATTGCGGATGTAAGGGACTTGAATGAGGTTTTAATAAGCCGTTCACCACCCATGAATGCACGGTCCCGATAGATACTTTGAACTTCTTTAACAGCTTTTCAATTGAATTTCTTTCTGAGAACTTGAGAGACTTTATGAACTTGTTTGTATTCCCATATCGTTTACTTTTAACGTCAAGACTTCCTTCAAACTGACTTATTTTTGCTCTACTCCATATTGCAGAGATCGTGTTACGGTGCACGTTCCATTTTTCAGCAGCTTTGTTGACTGACTCGCGTGCAAGTTTACCATCGTCAGACGACTTTTGTAGCAGAAACGTTGCAATATCTTGCCAAAGAGACTCTGTCAAACACTTATTTGTACTCGTATTTGATCTCATATTTAGCGTAAATGTGAAAACACAAGCCGTAATATTTTTTAATGTGAGAGACGGACTGTAATGAGAAAAACGAGCTGAAAAATGGCTATGGATATAAACTTAGTTTGAATGAATGATACTGAAATGACACTTAATAATGTATTTAAAGTACAGATTTTAAATTTGGAGGAAAGTTTGGAGAGAAACCAAAATATTTGAATCTTTGGTTTGGTGGGAAAGTGTCAGCCATTTTATGGTGGGAAGATACCCACGTGCTAGTATGTTTAACTTGCATAATAAAATAATTAGGATCTGTTCTCTTCGTCTGAAATTTTCTAAAGTCTGAAGTTTTCTGAAATTTTTAATAAGTATCTGAAGTTCTCTGAAGTTTCCTGAAATTTTCTAAAGTTATCTGAAGTTTTCTGAAGTTTTCTGAAATTTTTAATAAGTATCTGAAGTTTTCTGAAGTTTCCTGAAATTTTCTAAAGTTATCTGAAGTTTTCTGAAGTTTCCTGAAGTTTTCTGAAGTTTTGATAAATAATATGAATATTAAGAATATTTCAATATTATCAACATTTTCAAGATTAATAATTAATAATAATAGTCATTCTTGTTGTTGTTATTATTATTATTATTGTTGTTGTTATTATTATTATTATTATTGTTGTTGTTGTTGTTGTTGTTGTTGTTGTTGTTGTTGTTGTTGTTAGTTCAATTTATAATAAGTTTATACATCATATAAAAAGTTTCCTGAAGTTTTTTGAAGTATTTTATAAGTATCTGAAGTTTTTTGAAGTTTTTTGAAGTGTTTGATAAGCAACAGAAAAATAAGGTGAAGATTACAGGCCCTTAGTCCTTCATTTTTTGCATTAATTACAATGACATCACCGTTCCTTAAACTCGTGCAATGACATCATGCCCAAGTTGGATATGAATGGAGGGAGTATTTATCATATAAACTTAATATTTTGTTTCTACTATAACCATATTAATAATTATCATTAACTTAATCACTTATTTAACCTACTAACTTACTTATTAGTGCAAACAATTACTTATTAACCTATTCATTTACGAAAACAAGTTAAAGGATGGCGTTAAAAGAGGAAAATGATTAACATATGGCTAAACTTTGGTTATTGTAGAATAAAAGTGAAGTTTAGGGGACATCATTAAATATAGTAAAAGCACAAATACTTATTTAAGACGGATATATTTGTCTTAAACTTAAGACGGATCAAGTAGTAGGAATAAGACAAAAACAAAATGTAGGGAATAACAAAAGGATTTGTCTTATATGCATAAGTGGAATGATACTTGACTAGTTTTATTGTTAAAACGGATATGTCCGTCTTAATAAAGAGTTATTGCAAAAAGATTGAAAACCAAAAAGTTCAAATATGCAGCATAAGAATTTTTTAAGATTATTTTAAGAAAGGGTGGGTTTTATGAAATACCATATTTCACTTTCTAGGTGTAAGATCCATGATAAATGAAGGTATAATAAAAAGGAATAATTCATCATGACATGCTCTGTATATAATGTAAAAGTTGATCTACTGGGTACTGTATTTTCTTTATAAGAGATTACTTGTATTTTTAACATTTTATTAGTTTACTTCGTATTTATTTTATATATGGAGTATATGTTTATGTATATTATTTTCCATCAACAAATTATTTTAATAATATATTACAAAGTATCTACAAATAGAGCTGGCAAGCCTGACCCGACCCGAAACCCGAGTAAAACCAACCCGACCCGACCCGAAAATACTGCAACCCAAAACCGACCCGACCCGATGACGACCCGTAACCCGATACGACCCGATTAAGGTCGACCCGAACCCAACCCGACCCAAGATGACCCGTAACCCGTAATCGACCCGAAATTAACTGAACCGACCCGACCCGACAGCTGACCCGACCCGAAAATAACCCGACTCTTCACTCTATTTGACCTTATTCGACCCAATAAAAATAGAAAAAATCACTTTTCAACACTAAAAAAAAAATATTTTAAAAAATATATATTGGATTAATGAGTTATATCAAACAAGATTTGACCTAAACCCAACATAACCCGATAAATTATCAGCATGACCATGCATAAAAAACTCGAATCATCCTAAAATTGAACTAAATTCAACCCAACTTGACAAATCTTTCGGAATAATCCGACCCAAGATTGATTCGATCCAGCCGAACTCGACTCGACTCGACAAATTTATTGGAATGAACCGACCCGACAATGACCCGATTCAACCCAAAACTGACCCGAACCCGACCTGACCCGAAAGCAACCCGAACTCGAGCCATGAGTTGACTCGATTAACCCGACCCAAAAGCGACGGACCCGACCCGAAGGTAGTTATGACCCGATAATGACCCGACCCGATATGACCCGACCCGACCCGACTCGACTGACCCGATTGCCACCTCTAAGTGTTTGGGGCAATTTTCTTTGTTTTTTTTTTTTTCAAAAAACACTATTTGGCAAAAAACTAATTTTTTCAAAAATTGAAAATAATTTCTAAAAAACTCGAAAACTTTGATGTTGAATGTTTATACAATTATTTGGCCAAACACTACTTGGCCAAAACCTCATTTTGAATGTTTTTTAGAAGCTCGAAAACTAGTACAGTATTATTTACCTTCGATTTTGTGCAATACCAAAGCTTTCGACGAAACAGAGGGGGTAGTTGGGCAAAAATGGGAGGGGTAGTTGGGCAAAAATGGGAAAATCTCAGCACAAAAAATTACCATTGAAAAACGCAAATTGCCATATTAAACATGGAAAAACGATGGTTTCAAAATCCCAATAAGATATACTGAGTACAAAATAATATTACAGATAATTTACATAATTTAAACAATGAAATAAATCGTATGGAGTACAATACAACAAGGATCTTCGCTATTTCACATTCTAATTAAAAAATCAACGACAATAAAAAACATTCGAAATAAAAAAATATAGTTTCTTCACAAATGAGCAGAGCAAAGCATGAACAATATAAGAAGAATTCGTTTGCCAAATGATGACATTGAATATATAAAAATGAGTTGTTTTAGCTTAACTCAAGCTTTTGGTGGTTCCTCAACCGGTGCCGCCTCCACCTTTGGCGGCGCCTCCTCCACCTTCGGTGCAGTTGTCTCAGCTTCCACAACTGTCTCTTCTTCGGTCTTCTTCTCCTCAACGACTATTTCAGGCTCACTGACTTTTGCAGTGTCTTCTGCAGTTGCCTCAGGCTCTGAGGCTGTCTCAGGTTCTGCTGTTGCAGGAGGCGGAACTTCGACCTCCCGGGTTTTCTCTTCGGTGACTACAAATGTTGAGACTTTCTCGAAGACGAATATGATTGGGCCAGAGACTAATGGTGGTCCGAACTTTGTACTGGCTTCACTCACAGCCTTGGATCCAGGGAATTCTGCATCAATAAATCATCAGAAGATTGAAACGTCTACATGAAACATAGCGCATACTCATGGACAATGACAGATATTAGAGAGAAAAAATGTGACATTAAGCGGATGAAATGTTTATAAACACTAAAGAAACAGTCGATGTTCTAGAAACGTATTAACGCTACATGATTGCGTGGAGTGGACCGTTCAAGTGATGAGTTATTATCCGCTTCTGCTCCTAGAGTTTAATTTATGATAAGGCCATAACTATGAACATATGAGAAATTGTATTGTCTTGAACAGTTTCAGAATAGACCGTGATCAGCTGATATTTATTAATTGAGGGGTCTCATGCAATTAGAGGTGGACAACGTAGCGGGTTGGCCCAGCCCAAACCAGCATCTTGATTCTTGGGCCATCTTTTTGGCCCACCCGCCTGAAGTAGACCTGATACTTGTTTGACCCGCTACTTGGTTCAAGAAATGGTAACCCAGCTCGTCACTAGTCTGACTTGCCCCGAGCCCTCGATTGGTAGACCCAACTAAAAACCTAAAAATAAAAGCTATAAACCTAAGGCCAGGCCCACCCAATGGGCTGGTTTCGGTTCTAACTTGACCCAGCCCGACTGGGCCTGGTCAAAACCGCTCAAG
This sequence comes from Gypsophila paniculata, assembly GCA_032274805.1. Taxonomy (NCBI): domain Eukaryota; kingdom Viridiplantae; phylum Streptophyta; class Magnoliopsida; order Caryophyllales; family Caryophyllaceae; genus Gypsophila; species Gypsophila paniculata. The sequence goes on from JAUEKU010119620.1 coordinate 11,424, forward strand.
TAACAGACTAACGGCTGAGTTCTAATTCCTGCCGAAGAGGGCCGACCGCCCCCAAAAACCAGCCTGTGGGAGTGTGGCCACCTCTACAACATGCAATAACGGAATAATAATGCATATAATGTCGAACAAGTTGCCCAAAAAATCCAACTAATAAGTCAAAATTGACAGCAAAGCTATACAGGTAGATGATATGGATTAAACATATCATGTTGCATCATCGTACCAATTCTTTTATTCCTTTTTAATATTTCAACATTCAGATAATGATGATTGCAGCTATTTTGTGTTCATATACTTCTACATATCTAAGTTTCTTGTTTTTGTCAAAAATAATTTAGTTGTTTAATAAGCGATTACGTGTGGAATTAAAGATGGTGACGAATTAAACTTGGATAATATGGCACCAAAAATTTTCTAACCCCAATCACTAGACTACGTCGAGTTGAATACCACAAGACTTGAGAAACTAATAAAAATAAGGAAACATTTTGATTTAATGCCCCGAGATTTGAGGTAATTATAGACTTTGATGTCCTTGAGTTTTAGATAACTCAACTTTGGTTCCCTAAACACTGACGTATTTTCAACTTTGACGATCTAAGGTTTGGATATTTTCTTGTTTTGGGGGCTTGCGGTATGACTTATTCAAATTTCATCCAGATTAATGAAATTTAGTGTACTAGTAAAATGCAAAGATAAGCATTAAATTAAAAAATTGAGGTGATTTTGTGGGCATAACAATCTTTAACTCATAACTCAGAGCAACGGAGTTAATTTAATCCTAACGGCAAAGAACACCGTCTATGCCTAGTCGAAGTGTCCATATGTACGTAATCATACCCTTGTTTTTAACACAAAGAAGATGTTTCTAATTAACCAATAACTAACGATAATTGGGTCGAGTATTACAACGACCAACAACTTAATTCGCAAGACTAGAAGCGAGGACAACGTATTTATCCAATGGCTTCATTACATGTTAAATATCGGAAACTAGTAAGGGATCGGACATGTGAAAATGTTTGTTTTTCAAGTATTTACACACGATTAGATTTTATCCTTTTTAAAAATATTTCGGATTAGATACGGAAGCACTGAAATACTCACCAATGGTAGCAAGGTCATCTAGGAACTTCTGAACATGGGTGGAGTGTTTCTTGAGACCACCTAATTTTGGGTCCTTCACCAAAGTCTGTTTCCAACAAAAATAAGCATCACAATAT
>JAUEKU010119731.1:0-12644 GCA_032274805.1 Gypsophila paniculata
AAGGCGATGCCAGCAGAAGCAACAACACAAGTCTGAATAACAGTATTCTCCTGACGAGTAAAGGGCTGTTTAAGCATCCCAAATTTCTGCAACATCTTAGTCCACGTCTTCACAAAGAAGAAGCCCAACAACCCAGCAGACACATTTAACGAGGGTATAATCCCCGTAGTAAGGTTCAACTTCATGACTATAAATGTGAATAAAATACTCAACACGAAACTCACTACAAACGCCCTCACTGTTAACTGTTGTTGCCATGTGGGCACTTCCTTCTCTGCGAATACCCTTTCCACTGTTTGTTCGTCGCCGTTTGTGTTTTCGTTGTTGGTGTCGATTTCCAATGCGGCCTTCTCCTCGTCTCCGCTCATTTTTTTAGGGATCTGAGAGGAGAATTATGTGTTGGGGGGGTTTTAAATTGGGAAGGAGGGTTGGAGTAGGAGTAGGAGAGTGTGTGGGTAGTATTTCAGTAATTTGTTTGGGGTTTGTAGTTTTTTCCGGGGGATTTGTAGTGCGTTTGTTTTTATAGACGTTGTGGTGTGGTTACGATAGTAGGCCTTACGTGAGACTTTATTACGCGTGTGAGGAGGTTGGGGAGGAAATTTGATATAGTTGATCTAATTTAGTAAGGTTGATTCGATATTTGAATTTGACTCGAAAAATCTCAATCTACATTTGATTTGAAATTCGAATTGATTGACATGATCGAAATATAATTGAATTTTGTTGACCTGACATCTAAATTGACCAGACTTGAAACAACTCGATCCGATAAATTTTTTTTTTTTTAAAAAAAAAAACCAATGGCGACCAAATTAGTATGCTTTGACCCGATATTGAGTCGATCCAAAAATGACCCGACCCGACCCGAATTGTCCCAAATCCGAAATGGTTCGATAACGGCAGATCCAGAATAGACTTGAAACCCAAAATGACCCAAACCAAAATGGTTGTCAAATTCGAAATAATTCGATTTAAACTGATTGAATAAACCGTTTGTCAGGTCTATCGTTGATTGTCGGGGATTATGTGAACGTTTGAAATGAAGTGTGAATGAGGAGAAAAATGGCCAATTCACTGTTACATTTGTACGGGTCTTTCGGGTTGGGAGGTTGGAGGTCCATTTGTTTGATGTAGCCATTTATGAGATCATGAACACTCTCAATAATAAAAGTCCACAATAGTTATATACTTATATTGAATTTTCTTCTTTTAGATTGATATTAACATAACACCCATAAATGGAATACAACAATTGTTTTGCATAAATGTTATTGGGCCCAGTATTACTTAAATCCAAAAACTATTTTCTGACTAGCCTACCTACAAACTTTTTGTTAAAAACGATGAAAAAAAAAGGAATCAGAGTGATAACTGATAAGTTCTAGCTAGCTAATAGTAAACCTTTTCAATTGAAATTTGCTAATTTTCAAATGGAGTGAAAACAATTTGCAATAATCGTAAAGAAAGCATAGCCCTTAATTTCTCGGAAATGCAAAGATTTAACAATTTTCAAATTTACATACTATAAATTGTTAACAATTTGCAATAATCGAACTTAAAGTGGTTGATCCCTTCTTCGTCCTGGATACTAGTAGTTGTCCTTCATTTGTGAACTCAAAAGTCACAAGCAACTAGCTGTCGCATTTGTAGACTGCAAACCAGGAAGTTTCAGGACATTAGCTATTTATTGAGTATTCAACAAGAAGACACATCTCTTTTGATAAGGGTCGAGCTACAAGAATCAGTAGTAACATTTGCATAAAAAAGACGAGCATTTTAACCTTCGTCTCCGTGTCCTCGCGTGCTTCTGCTTTGGCTAGCCCATGGCATCTGCAACTGATAATGTCGCACAGCAAAAGAAAAAAGGAGCAGTGCGAGTATGTTTGAAGGAGTTGAGTTTCGCTTGAAGAGAGGAAAATGGAATTATGGATTTCTTCGTTTTGGTCCAACTCAACTAGTCATCCAAACAAAGGAAGTTATCTTACTCCATCCAAACAATGGCATAGTGATCCAACTGCTCAACAACAAATAATTGGCAAAGCCAACTGCGATCACCAGAAAGGCAGAAACACCGGTCAGATGACACAGAAACACCAGACAGATGACACATTTTAAATGACAAGCCTGTACAGCATTACAAGGCACGCTACAAATATCAATTTCATTCTTGTCTACAGTCGACCTTTAGTTTCGTGCTTCTCCTCTCAGACTACGGAAGGTAAATTTTCTCATTAAAGCAAGCACCCTAAGTACCTATTCAGCATCATTGATAAAATAGTTCATAAACGGCCTAACTAGATGGAAATTCTCTGTCAAAGGTTAGAGCAAATTAATTAAGCTAATCCTGCAATTTATAAATTTCATTGTTTTTTTATGGTTGAATACTTGGACACATTGTGAAGTGCCAACAAATGTTTGAATGATAATTTTATCAGGGCATTTCAAATCACTAGGAATCTCCCACAGATAGGGGTATCTAAGATGAAAAACTTATACCTGCAACCTTCAATCACTGGTCTTTGTCCACATCCTCCAAAACTGAAGAAGCGGAAATATGATCGTTGCTTTTGTGTTCAGCATCAGCATCCTGGTTTGTTACTTTTGGTGGAGTAGTTAACAATCCACGACGCCCCATCATAACCAAATAAAGCAGCTTCATCCTTGCTTCATAAACTGGGTTGGAATCTATCAAGCGGCCCCTTTCATAAGCTTCGCTCAGGAAAACCGTATGCCTTTTGCCTTTAGTCGATAGATAAAATATCCCAGGATGGTCCAAAAACAGATCTCTCACATTCAAATCGATCCCAAACCACTTCCTAAAATGACTAATTTTCTCCACCTCAATCATCTTCTCCACAGTTAAATTCATGAACTCGTGAACAATCGCGACAGCTCGTTTCTCAAGCACCTTCATTCCACTCTTTGTTCTTTTCTTCACCCCCATCTGTTCATACGGTCCAGTGTACGGCTGTTTTTGCCATTCCTTAACCTTCATCTTAAAAGTTTTTTTCAACTTCATTTGCGGAGGAAATCCTTGCTTGAAACTATACTGAATCTCGGTCCTATCAACCTTAGCATCTTCCTTGCAACATTCCATAACCCGCCAATCCTCAATCGCAGCAGTAAAATGCCCAACAGGGTACGAAGGAACGAGCTTCAAAACATGCGTATTAGGCTCATTTCCATCACAAAGCGAAAACAACTGAGGATTCCGTGCTATCACGGACTCTTCAAAATCATCAGGGAGACCCAACTCCCTCCACACTTTAAAAATTGCCCTCAAGGGTACCGATTTTGACATGGTCATCGACAGTATCCGAACTAATCTCTCCACAACAAGCGGCAAAGACTCTCTAATGGCAACCGCCTCAAGTTGGGAAATCTCAGCCACCTTATCAGTCAGTTTACAGAAAGGCATGGACTTCGTCTGATTATAAAAAATCTCGAAAATGTGAGGGTATTTACGAAGAAACGCGAGGGCGCCACGATTAAAGTGCAGCTTTTGGGACAGTCTGGACAAGAAATCAACCGATATAGACGGGGGAATCCTAGAAGGGTTTGCAAGGATAAGGTCCTGAATCGCTACGACTTTAACCAGGTTCTTGTAACTGTCCATATACTTCTCGAATGTCGGGTCTCTAGCTCTAGACGCAACGTATTGAACTGAAGAAACTGATCTTACTACTACATTAGCACTACAACTAAACCCATTTAACCTGTTCAAAACGCTTCTCACCAATTGTTTCGCCATTATAACAGAATGTATATGAACCAATTATGATCTTACTACTACATTAGCACTGTAACAAAACCAATTTAATCGGCTCGAAACGCTTCTTGCCAATCAATTTGCCATCAAAACAGAATGACTACGAATACAGAAGATCATATACAAGTTAAGTCAACTAAAAACTTAAAAAGAGCACTAAATAACTATATATAAGAGTGAAAAGGGGGATGGTTTGAGGAAATGAATGTACAGTTGAGAGTGTAGATGAGAATACTGTAAAATGCTGAGGATGCACACCAGGTGTTCGATGAAATTCCTCAGAGAACGTAAGCACCTAATATATTGGTGTGTTGGGGAGTGACCCAAAAGTTTGTTCCAAAAATGAAGATCCAATACAAATGACGGGTTACTTGAAAGGAGAGGCCGAGAGGGTGGTGCAACCGCGCAATTGTTAAAGAGGTTCAGATTGTATTTTTGTAACCTTTTTTTTTTTTTCTTTTGGTGGTATATCCTCACTCTAGATATAAATATTTTCCTATGTGTTAAGTCTCCGTGACGAGTTTGAGGAATAATAGTTTTCAAATCGAAGATCACGAAGAAATGATATATTTAGAGGAAAAAAAATCGTTATTTTCCTGAATTCCTAGGCTAGAAATATAGTCGGTCAGATTTTATTCGATTAAAAACGTTTGATCAACCATAACTCTTGCCACGAGTTTAAAAAGAGATGATTTTTTTTTAAATTTGAAAATATTGTATATAGATGAATTTGGAAGAAAAAAACACACGTTGCTTTTAAAACGTGTGACGGGTTACGGCAAATTAAAAAAAAAAAGTATCCAAAACTCTCACTTATAATTTTAAACCTCTATATGTGGTCATGAAAAACATTAAAATGGTCATTATTTTTCATATATAAGCAGACTATTGTACGCGTACGACCGTCGTAAATAAGAATTACTCATCAACCTTAAGCTTTTGATTGAGATGGTTCATTGACATGATATCACAACCATGTGACCGGAGGTCACTGGATCGAATTTTGTCACCCCTCCATTATAAGTGGAATATCTAAGCACCGGGTTCCGGATATGGGGAGATCCGTAGTTGCATCCACACTTCAAGCCCAAAGGGCATTCGTGTGAGGGGTATGTTAGAGAATATAAAGTCGATCTTGAAACTCCAACCATTATCTCAAACTTTTGATTGAGATGGTTCATTGACACGTCGTACATGGCCTTATATAACCAACGTATGACAGAGTAGCTTCCGAAATCATAAGTTGGAACTGCCAACTTCCTTATGATGAATCAATTTTCATGAATCAAATTATTTTAATGTTAGAAAACTGATCGATTTATGTTAGTTCTTAAAATGAAAAAGTAAACAACTACGGAGTAACAAAATAATTAAGAAATATACTCAAAATCGCATTAAAAATAAAATTAAAACAAAGAGAGAACATATATATATGTACACCGTAAATAACTAACAATAATGAAAAATCCTCAAAGAATCCTTCGTGTCTTATTTCCATGTATTTACAAGCAATCCAGTATGATAAAAACCAATAAAATAAAAAATATATATCACTCGTAATACTAATAATAAATAATATCGAAGACTAAAGAAAAAGTCAAATTGTATGATAGAAAAAAATGAATGACGCTAACAACTTGTAAAACAAGTTATTAGTGAAAAATTCAAAAAAGACGTCTAAGTTTAATGTTGCAATTACTACTACTAATACGAATATCTTTATCAGTAGTCAAATTATCAATTGTTAGGTCACAATGCACCTTAAACTTCATTTTCATCAGCTTCAACTTCCCTAGTTTAATTTTAATCGGCACTCGGGCCGTCAAAACCAACGGGATGTTGCCACGTTGGCTCTGGTCTTGTTCCAACGTAGCAATCATTCCCGTTGCGTTGTTGACGGTCCCGGTCAATGGGACATTGATAATTGTTGTGTTCTTGTGACCTTGGTAGAATACGGGCAATGAGCCTTCACATAGGAGCGTGTCCCTGTACCACGCGCTTAAGTGGGACCCACTTAGGTAGAGTATGCCTATGTGCTTGTTTGGGTTACGTGCGGTCACGTTGACCGCGAACGAGGCGGTCAAGGAGTTGTTGGCCTGGTCGGGTTGGAATTGGGTCACTCGTAGGGACTCGATTGAGTATTTCGGGATTTTCGGGTGGAAGACTAGGAAAAGTATTCCTACTGTTGCACCCAGTGCGATAATAAGCGTTAAAATGAGACATATGATGCAACAAAATACACGACAACAACATGAACGACGTTTTTTTACACGTCTAGGTGGCGGGTACGTAGGTGGGAGTGTTCGTGTTGGTGGTGGTGGGTAATGGTAGTTCTTGCTATCGGATTTTTCTAAATTGGATGGAATCAACGGCGTTGCTGAAGACGCTTGTGGTGGTGACCGTGGTCGTATTGCTGGCGACTCCACGTCGACCGGGTGGATTCTTTGGTGGTCGGACGACATCATTTTATTTCGGGGTAGAATTGCTAGGTGTTGTGTGAAAATGGTTTTTGTTAACAATGAAAGATATTAATTGAAAGTTGAGTTTTGAAGTGTTTATAAAGGTTTATATAATTATATGGTGCAAGAAAGTCAGTATCATAATATGGAACGTTGAAGTTTCGTAATTGGTAGTCTAAGGTGTTAGGGGAGTTGGTGTGTATTTAGGAACTTTTTGACGTGTGTAATTGTTTCTAGAGTTGCTTGTATATGTGACTTTTTAAATAACAATAATTTTTTAATAAGATCGGTATATGTATACGATGGATTGTTTAGTAAAGAAATTTTAATTATTGTATGTAATAGAGAAAAATGAGTCTATTTTATAAGGTCTAATCGTTCATAATTTATTAAATAATTGTCACTTTAAGAATCATAATAATCATATTTTAGACATCGTCAACCTATCATAAGCGTATAACGGTGATATTCAAAAACTTATGTGTTTGACAAAATATAATTTGTTTATAGGTCACGTACCCGTGTTGCCTTTATGCAAAAATCTTACTGATGGAAGCTACGTTGATGTTTCTTCTTTTCATTCTTGCTGAGTATATGGATGGACTTTCGGAATTCCTTTATTCTTGATATTTTAACAATTCAACTAATTTATGAGGTTAAAATTGAACTTGTTATTTGTTTAAATAATAGACATATTCTTATTTAAGATGTCTATAAATTAAGATAAATTTTCAATTTATACGAGTACAATCAAGATTTAACTTGTATTTAATTATTGATTTCGTGAAAGTTGTTAACTTATTATAACGGTTTTTAGTAAGATGGTGTTATACCACACTGTGGTCCACACTTACCATCGCCATAACCAAAACTCACTATCTAATAACGACGATTCCACCACCACGGCCGACGACATAACTAGGATCGGATAAACAGCCAACTACAGATGGCTACGAATCGCATGAACATCAAACAATACTTGAAATCTTGAATGTGTCGAGTATTGTTATTTGATGTTCATGCGATGGAGAGTCGAGTAGAGGTCCAACAAGCTAAGTGCACGCTGAATGACGAGGGTCTCGGTCCCACGACCAAGGGACGCCTCGGGCACTCTCACGAATTGTGAAGGTCGTCGTAGTCTTCTCCTTTCCTCTTTGTTGCCCTTTCTTGAGGACAATGTAGCGAACAAATGTTTAGGCCAGAGGGCATTTATGTTATACTCGGAAACAATATAATCTCAAATTCTTATATAATACCGTCTATAATAACATTATTTATATTTATCATTTTTTGTGGGTTCGTGCTTACTTTATATATTAGTAAGACATTATTAGTGAATGATTTATAATATTCTCATTGGTGCCCCTATATTTTTCGCTTTTCTCACTTATACCCTTCACTTTTCAGAAACACTACCCGTACCCCTGAACTTTAATGTTGATTTTCATTCATGCCCAAACGTTATACTTTGGTTAGTTTTACTCCGTTAAATATTATGTGGCGATTAATTAGCCTCAAGTTGATTTTCATTAAACTTAATAATCGCTATTAGAATCTAAACACTTTGAAAAAATTATTTTTTCATCAAACAATAATTACATATTTTGACAAAAAGTTATGAAAAATTAATTTCATTACAGGCCGAGGGGTAGGTTTTAAATATAACGATTAAGATTAAAGATAGTTAATTTGAGCTAATTAATCACCACACCGTCAATTAATAGAGTAAAATTCATCGGAATATATATAACCTTTGGGTATGATTGTGAATTAACACAAAAGTTCAAGGGTATAGAGACACTTAATATTTTTAAGGAAAATTTCACGGGAATAATCCAAACTATTGAACACCTTCTCAAAATAATCTCGACTATTGTTTATCTCAAAATAAACCCAAATATTATATACACCTTCTCGTATTAAACTTGTATTACCGGTAATTACTTGTTATAATTGTAAATTTCCTTTTTATTTAATTTAATTTGTGACTTATACTCCTCTTTTTCCCAAATAATCAACAATTCCTTTTTTTCTTTCACTTTTCATTTTACCTTACCCACCATTTCGTCCATTGCATTTCCTTTATCCATCTTCCTCTACTTTTACAATCATCTTCCTCTACTTTCATTATCATATAATAAGAGTTGGACAATTGTGATGGATTCTTGGGGTGGAAACCCCACTGTGAATTTCTCATCCTCTATTTTCTTTATTATTCTTCGTCTTTCATCTTTCATCTTTTTTGGGTTTTGCATACCATATACATGAAAACCCTCTGTTAATTGCTCTGTTTACCTCATTTGTCTACCCTTACCAAATGCAATTTTGAGGCTCACACTTCCATTCACTACCTCTCTATGTTGTCCAGCTTTGGAAATACAGTCATGTTGGACATAATTGAATGCCAAGTAAAGAGAGCACCCATAAACTTTTTGCCCATGTTTATTTTCTTTATCGCCACTACTACAAAATGAATCTATAGCAACACCATGCATGTGTTGCAAAATGTCATAATAATGTTGCCTTAGGGTTTAGGCAACACTTTGAAGAGAGCTGCCTAAAGTCTTGTTGCATTAGCCTAATGCAACACTTTAGGCAACACTTTTATATCAAAAGCAACACTTATTGAAAGTGTTGCCCTCAGTTTGCATATGCAACACTTTTTTTCCAAGACCTAATGCAACATGTTTTTTATTGAGAAGCAACACTTTTGTTGTTAATAAGCAACAATTTTCACATTCAAAAGCAACACTTTTGTTGTTAATAAGCAACAATTTTCACATTCAAAAGCAACACTTTCTCTCTTTTGTCTAATAAGAATATGCAACACTTTCACGATGTACTGCAACAATTGTCCAATTATTATGAATTAGCCCTATTTTCACTCCAGTTTCAGTTTTGGCTTTGATGTTTAAATTATAAGAAATATAGTAAAAACACATGCAAATACAACATAACTATAAAAATCTGATCTGTATTAGAATTTGCTTCACAAAAAAATTGTATTTGTTACATGAAACAATAAAAGTTCAAAATACATCTTGATATGACCAAAAAAAACTAAATACGATATTTCTTCTCATCTTTAACTTTGCATACAGGACAAATACAAGTCCTCATTGCAACACTCTTCGACTTTAAAGCGTCTCCCAAGAAGTAGTTAAAAATTCCTATGCAAACTATAACCTGCGATATAAAACATCTTAAATCAACTCATATATCAAATAACCAAAAAATATTTCATATTTAAATTTATCAAATAACAAAAAAAAAAAATTCATTAATAAATGAGAAAACATGAAACAAAGTTTAAAAACATAGAGTATAAAAACGTACGTGATGAAATTGATCTGAGAGTAATTGAATAAGTTTAGATACTATTTTTAAGTTCAATGCTTCGAAGCCAAATTGTGCATCATAATCAAAATTAACATAATAACCTTAACAGAAGTATTTAACAGCAACTATATCACAAACAATTCATTAAAAAAAAACCATATTCATATTCATACATATACACGGTGAAATAACCTATTTTCTAACCCTACTCAAATTCCTTAATTTGACTATAAACCCTAAGTAGTGCGCAGTAGTAAATAAAGCAAACAAAAAGTGTTAGAAGTCATAACTAAGCATCTTTTACTCAATAAAAGCTAAAGCATAGCATATTTTATAACGTTGGATGCCAAATAATGATTAAATTACGAGCACAATGAAATTAACACAAGTCCAAATTCAATTGAAGATAATGAAAGCAAAACAATTTAAGTGCGGGTAGACAGATATGAATTCGCTCAAGAAGGCCTTGATTTTTTTTTTTTCGATTTTATAATTGAAGATGAAGCTTTGGTGTCCCCAATTTGACTGCAAAAACATAGAACCCTAGAAATTAGAGTGTCGAAGAAATTAGAGTGTCTGAGAAAAGATCGGACCTCCTTATTCAAGATTGAAGGATAAGTTTGAAAAATATTGTGGTTGTAGCTGGTGGAACGATGGGCGACGGAGTGGTGGTATTGACGAGTTAAAAACATGGGAACAAAACGCATTAGTTCCTTTTGAATAGGGAGGTCCGATCTTTTCTCAGACCTGTCATGAAAATTATAATTGACAGGCATAAATGAACAGTCAGAAAAGTTAAACATATTCAACTCTGGTCCCTAATCATATCAATTTATCTATGTCACATATCCAAATTCCATTTAACAATGCTATGAAATTGAACGGAATACAGATTGAAGACAATGCTTTACGGGGAAAAAAATTGCAAAAGTAGCAAAATGCTCAGCTCCACAAAAGACTCAAGCTAAGTTTCAATCCACGAAAGGCTTTGCAAACTAATTCCATCCTCACATCACTAGGCACACCTTCGACCTCCATACTCAAGGAACAAATGATACAGACAGATCTTCTGATAATAGGCTTTCAAATCAAAATATTACAAAATATTAAATTTCAGTATCGAATCAAATCATATACTCTGTAATAGTTTTAAGCAATAAAATAAGAATTCATCTTACCATTAGGAAAAGAGAATGCTACATCATGAGAGGAAATTCTGAAGGTAGTAATCTAATTAAGATATTGATCAATTAATTTCTACCCAATAAGGATAGTTAGGGTTTCCAAAAATTGACCAATATTCTAATAATATGAACACCATTATTAGCACAACCTTATGAAATTTACACCACAAATCACCCAAAAATCAAATACTATTGAAAAAGCGCAAGTCAAAATATCAAAATTGACCAATTATTCTAGCTAATCTAGATTCTGGGTGTGGTTGTAATAGCTATGCGATGCAATTCCGCATTTAGCCCAAATTTGGATCATATGGCTTTTATATGAATTAATCAATGAGCTTCTAGCCTAAATTAAATAAGGGTAAACGTATTTATATCCTCATTAAACACGAATTCGGATCATATAAAATATCCCCAATTTTTAGTGTAAACCCTAAGATACAATTTATCAATTCAATCATAGGACGAGCACAAAGATAACATTACACAAACATTTGATAACACTTATAGACAATTGACAAATTACACTCGCAACACCCAATCAAATTATTGCCCTAATTGAAATTTCAATCAAAACCCCAAATATATACTGATATGGTAGTTATTATTACAGAGATACACTAACCTTGTAAGACGGCGTCGGTGGTCGAGTCGGCTACCTCAGCCACAAGGACGAGGTTTTTTTGTCTACAATTAGATGTGAGACATGACGACAATTGACATATTCAATAGTAGGGAAGAGATGTGAAATAGAAGGATTAAAATGTTGAAGGGTTTGCAGCCGAAATAATGAACAAATGTGGGTAGACGTGGGTTTGAGAATGAAGGGCCTCACAGGATTAAATGGACCCTTAATCTTGACCCAATAACTTGAAATTTGATCCGTTAATTGACACGAATTATAAATCTAAGTCTCTTTAATTATTATTTATGAATCGAATCAAATCAAATTATACTTAATATACGAAGAAAATGTCTCGTTTACAATCCACAATACAAATACAATTAGTCTCAACTCTCAAGTTGTTATTTCTCAAAATTAATTCTAAATTGGCATATTTGTCTGATGATCACTGAAAATAAAAATACAATACGTCTTACGTGAGACCGTCTTACATGTAAAATTTAAAAAAGTTTTCGATAAGATCGTCTTATTGGTATGACTTATTGTTAAACAAATCTCACTCAAATAAGTAGTCTAACCACATCTCAGTTCTTATTATTATAATAAGGCTAATAAGACCGTCTTCTTTGAGAATTTTTATACCTTTAATTGAGACAACACATAGGGTTCACTAATATTTCAACTGTAACAGTTTTATGACAGTAATGTTTTTTAGTTATTTAGAAAACAATAATTTCATTAAGTTGTTACATACCTTATGATTAAAAATTAAAAGTGCACAACACTTAAAAAACTTGTTGCATTTTGCACTTCAAATATGCAACATTTCTTTGAAAGTGTTGCGTTTCGTACTCCAAATACGCAACACTTCTAACAAAGTGTTGCATTTTATGTCCAAAAATTGCAACACTTGTGTCAAAGTGTTGCATTAAATTGTTAAATGCAACATTTGTTTGCGAAGTGTTGCAAACAAGGTTGATTTTGTCGAAATTGCAACAATTTCAAAAAGTGTTGCGTACCAAATGTTGCAATAGGCCCATTTTGTAGTAGTGAGGGAAAGGCCCCGGGTACCCACACAATGGGGGGGCAGAACATGGTCCAATACGTGGACAAATTGGTTCGTTTTCATTCAATAGTTTTTTTTTGTTTGAAATTATGTATTTTTGCTTACATTTTATTAAACTACTTACTTTTTTATATTGAATAGGCAAAGGGGAGTATCAATCCACCTTCTGTACCTGACATAGTGAAGAGTTCAAAGACTTCAA
>JAUEKU010119842.1:0-12643 GCA_032274805.1 Gypsophila paniculata
ATGTTTAATTTCTTAAACTTAAGTGACTTAAGTTAAATGATTCAAACGTCTCTAGAATAAGGACCAGTGACTTAAATAAAACCAGTGATATTAAACTTTAATGTTTTAAGTTAAGTTAAATTTTTAATTGAAAAACCTGTCTTTAAAGTGATGTTAGCCGTGGCACTTATAGACCATTTTAATGGTTTTGTTCAATTTAACTTTGTTTAATTTATAACTAATTATGCTACTAATGTTTAAGTAAAAACAATAATTAATTTATACTTATTATTTTCGAAGATCTAAGCATGCTTAATATAAAACTAAATATGTTACTACAACAACATCATAAACTTCATCCAAACACAGCATGAACATCTTATGAACAATATGAATAACATGAACAATATTCATATAAATCATACAATGAATTCTAACATCATTTTAATTTCATATAAATCATATTAATAAAATTTTAAACATATTCCACATAACATATGATTAAACAAAAATAAAAATAAAACTTTGTTTAAAAATCTTAAAATGGCCGAATAGCCTTAGATGTATACTAATTCATTTTCTAAATTTTTCAACTTACATTATTACTTAAAATTTCTAATAATTATTCAAACATGAATTAATAACAATACGTAAAAATGAGAATTAAATTAAAAAAATGAATCTAAAAATGGCATGAATGTCGTGGACAATTATACATACATAATTCATTTTATTTTCATTTTTCACAATCATACATATTATTACTCTAAATAATATTATCATAATAATAACATCACATAATACACATATATCATACAACATATTTATAGTAATTATAACATAATAATGATAACCAAAATAAATATTCTAGGAAATAGTATTAAGATTTAGGTAGTCACCTCAGGTTATAAGATCGACTAAAAGGGTTTGGCTCAAGAATTATCGGGATCGATAATGTTGTTGTAAATACTCAAATCTTTACCCAAGTTACCTTCCCCTCCTAGTAATTTCCCAAGAACAACTTAGAATCGTTTATAGAATAATAGAAAACGATTTACAATATTAACTAGTTTTATTATAGATTTTATTTGGAATTGTTTTTAAGGAAAAATTTGAGAGAAAAATATGTGAAAATGGGCAAGGAAGCTAGGGCCAAAATGGAGAGCAAAGAAGAGAATTTTGTTTGGTTTTTGTAGTAAATGAAGTAGTAATTGTAGTATTAAATAATAAATTTTTAATTAATTTAATTTATCTTTATTTTTAATTAATTAAAAACACAATCATCACAAATAATAAATGCAAATAGTGATGTTGAATTTGATGCTTGGTTTTAATTCAAATCGGTGGTCGAGGATCAGTTCGGCTCGTTTTTCGATTTACGAATCGTCGTTTTGAATTATAAAGACGTTTTATATAAAACTGATAAAAACATATTTTTGAAAATACTTAGAATTTGGTTAGAGAATTTAGTTTCACTAATTGGCTTGCAATTATTAAGTCACACGTGTGACTTGATTAAGTGGTGCCCAAAGTGGCCTCGTTTTGTGTGGCGGAATTTTCGTCGTTTGAAATTTCGAAAGCGATAATTATTATAAGCGTCAGAATGCGTTTTTGAAAAGTGCTTAAAATGAGATTATAAGAAATAAAGGAATTAAATTATTTTAAGTGAAAAATGTTTTCGAAATTTTCAAAGTCGGGATTAAATTTTGTAAAAATTTTGGAATATGATTCTTTTGATATTTTGTACCTATTGAGTTTTATTTTCTATTATCAAAAATATGATTTTGGAAAAGTCAATGACGAAGTTTGACTTTTGAGAAAGAATAATTTATTATACGATTTCTCAATAATTGAGATTTTAAAATGAGAGACGGTATTTAATTCGCGAAAAAAAAAAATTTCAGTCGCGTTTTAAATACGAAGTGAAAGAAAGCAATTAATTGATTTTAAATTAAGAATTTAAATATTATTATTATTTTATATTAAATTAACACGGGGTGTTACATTATGAGTGTATGTATTAGATAATAATTTATATATGTTCAGCACTGAAATCTAGTATTACTAAAATCAATTAATAAAAGGTAGTATTTTCATAAAATATCTAGTATTACATTATGATTGTAATTTGTAAGTATCCTTTTAAAATATTTGTCATTATTTTAGTTTTGTAAACATTATTCATCGAATAAAAAATAATGTACACTGCATATTTATGAGAAAAATATAATAATATTTGTAATGCAGATTGTGATCAAAATATTTTTGTTGATATATTAAATACATTAATATATTAAAAGTGAATATTTTAAAGATAATAATATCTTTTTAAATATAGTTATGTGAGATGTGTATTACTTTCTTAAATTAGAACCTTTCATTAAATTCATATCTTAAATATAGAGAGAAATGATTTTGAGGCTAATTGGGGAAAGAAGATTAGGCAGGAAACTAAAGCTCTTTGGTTGTATATACATAGATTCGAAATAAATTATAGTCATAAATTATACTCCGTATTTCGTACGAGTACAACGATCTTATGAAATCCATCCAACCCACAAAAAAGAGTACGGCTCGAAAAAAAAAAAGAAAAAAAAAAGATTGGGGAAGGTAAACAAAATCCCAAAAAGCCAAGTGGAGAACCCAATGCAAATGTCCTCTAAACTTTACACGAGACATCTCACTTCACTTGTTCTTTTCAGTCACCTCCCCCCCACCCTCCTTGGGATTGGAATTCCTCTACCCTCCTTGGCGCGTGAGTCGTGACTCTTGGTAGCGAGGGTGTCCATTAGCGTTTTGGTTAATCGAACCGTTATGTATAATGTTTGGTGTAAATTTGAATTAAATCGTTTAACAAAATTCTTTTCATTTTGGTGGATCGTCATTAAAAGTCGATCTCGCGATTAACAGTGAACCGTCATAATTTTATCTAACAGTTGACATAATATAGAGTCGTGTTTACTCACATTCTCTAACATTTTCTTTTTCCTTTAGTTCACTTCTCTAAAATATTCTAGTTTCTTTTTTTCTTTTCTCCAAAATCGAAATTAATAAAGTTCAAGAAGGTAGTGAAGAGGAAGCATTTAGACAACATTGATTAGTGGACCAACCATTTAAAGAAAATAAAGTTGAACTTAATTTTATAAATATAAGAAAATGATGAAAAATGCGGACTATATGGTTTTCGATCAACCGTCAAGTGCGATTTAAATTTTTCTTTATTAGAATATTGTTATTAGTATTGTTATTATTATTATTGTTATTATTATTTTAATAGTAATTATTATTATTATTATTATTATTATTATTTCAATTTATAATAATTTTATACATCATATAAAAAGTTTTTTGAAGTTTTCTAAAGTTTTTTGAAGTTTCCTAAAGTATTTTATAAGTATCTGAAGTTTTCTTAAGTTTTCTTATGTGTTTGATAAGTAACAGAAAAATAAGGTGAGGAGAACAGACCCTTACACGTACAATCGTCTTATATGTTTATTTATGAATACAACCATTTTATTTATATTGGTAATTTGATAAGTCAAATAAGTGGAAATTGACTAATCCAAAAATATTAAGATTGAAAAAAAATATTTAATTTCAAAAATTTTAAGTATGAAAGAGTGTCCAATTTAAATTGTCGCTTGACTTTGAATTTTTTTTTTCTGTTCCGTTACATAGAATTCTTTCTTAATATACTTAATCCCAAGTACACATGAAAGCAAAATATATGCACAAAATAAAGTAACCCTTGGCACACTTTGCAAATTGATCTAATATGAAATATCTATTTTCGGATTAATCTCATTTGTATTCAAACAATCGAATTTGAAAATAATTCAAAATTCTGGATCACTCGAAGCGATTCTACCTATATATGATTGGTTTCTGATCGATTATAACCTCAAATTTAATAAGACGAAGAGATTACACCCGCAACATATTGAAATAAAAAATGACCATATTCGGCCTATTAGGACCCAAATTCAACACTTTTGAAACAAACTCAATCTAAATTAATCCGAACCCGACTTTTATCAATATTTGATTCAAATAACCCGTTTATCGGAACAAAAATTAAAAAACCAAACAAAATCCCACAATTGCTCCACTTAAACTTAATTGACTGCATGTTTCAATACTTCATTGCTTCATTCATCCCAAAACACTTCAACTTTATTACCCACTATACTCCACTAACACACTCACACTACTCTTCCACTCTTTTCACTTTACCCTCCTTTTCCCCCTATTTAACTCCTTTACTTTTTAATTTAACAGTCCGTTAAGATCGTCTTATTTGAAAATTTGTTGATTTAATTCTCTTTTTTCCCCAAACTACTTTTATAGAATAGAATGCATATTTAATATGCTCTCTCCAGTCTCACACACCGTAAGTCTCCTTTAAAACGGCCAGACGGGTATATTCATCTTGAAATTGAAACATGTCAAGTATTATCTCATTTTTACATATAAAACAAATATTTTATTTTTCTCTATACATTTTGCTTTGTTTTATTTTAAATATTTAATTTCATTTTAAATTTAAGACGAATATATATCTTAAATGAAAATTTGTGATAACAGAAAATGTTTATTCACAACATTTACTCAAAGCGTTAAATGGGCCCAACACTTGACCAAAAATAGGAAACCAAATTGAAGAGTGAATAAATGAGCCAAAAAAAAGGATGATTTTACTAGTACGGAGTATATAAAATGTGACAACATTTAGTCTGATCATTTTACATTTTTTTATTATTAGACGGTTTATTTACAACATAATTGAGTACCATTTTATGCGTAAATGTAGTCACATTTTATGTATCAGGAAAAAGAGTGAATAAATGAGCGGAAAAAGACGTTTATTCACGTCTTGCATTTTCTTATTGTCAGACGATTTTCGTAATGCATAAAATGTGACCATATTTAATATGATCGTGATCATAATTGAATATAATATGACCATAATTGAGAGGCATAAAAGTGGTCACATTTTAATTAATAATAGTTACAATGTGGTCACATTTTATATCTCAGTTGACTAATTGACTCGTTTTCACTTTGTTAGTGATAGATTATACTAGTAAGACTATCTCTTTATTCATACCTAGTAGTCAGCATAAGTCTTAAAATAGTCACATTACACCCTAGTAATCACTTTTCATCAAGAACAGTCCATCGTAATACGTACACGACGATCGCATAGAAAACTTATTCGGTTTTTATTACGGTATTTGTTTATTTAGGTTTTAAGTGTAGTTGGGATATGTAAATACAGTCAATAAATGCACCCATTTCTACTTAAAGAAGTGGTCTATTAAATTAAACTGTACTAATAATATCTGAGTGATGCATGTGTTGCTGTCAATTTCTCATTATTCTTCCTCACTTCACTGAAATTTTTATGTTAACTTTCTCATTTATTCTTCTTCTTCAATTCAATTCAATTCATTCTTTCTTTTTTTTTTTTGAGGGAATTTCACTCTTACTGCAGTTTTCTGAGGTTTGTGCTCTTTTTTTTGTTTTCTTTCAGTTTTTGTAGTAACATTTCTGATGCATACACAAATTATATAATGACACCGTTATACGCGTACAACGAGTTAATGTGACATAAAATGTGGTCCTACTTATACTTAAGTTGTGATAAATTTTCAAACCTACAAAATGGTCGTACTTTTTTACCCAATAACTGTCACAATATGTAACTGACTACCTTGACTAGCTGTCATGTTTTAGTTACGAATAGTCTGTCGTACGTATAGAACGAACAGTGTTATAGTAGAATTTAATGTTTTTGTTGTTTTTGTTAATTATGTTTTGGGTAACACAAATTATTGAGTGACCTCTCACATTACCTAGGTAGTTTTATTTTGCTTGAAAGACGGTCTCACAGGAGACGTACTGTGTTTTGGTAATTTGCTGATGTGTGAATTGACTGTCTTTTTGCTCTATATGTTCAAGTAGTGTTTTATACTATTATATTGGCTCTATAATTAATTTTCGATGTAATTTTCATTTTGGGTAATTTCGAACCGGTCTTTGTGTCTTACTTTGAGGTAAGACTACGTACATCTGACCCCTACCGCGCTAGTTACGGGAGTCCTTGAGGCACTGAATAATAATAATAATGTTGTTGTTTTTGTTGTTGTTGTTGTTGGCTTGTTGTTTAATGTTCAAGTATGTGGTTAGAGTTATGGGATAACATTTGGGTTTTGCTTGTTTTGTGGTAAATTTGAGTAAATTGTTGCGCAAAATTGTGGGTGAATTGTGGTAACATGTGGAAATGTGTGATTACATGTGACACATACATTGAAAGTTGTGGGTGAATTGTGGAAATAGGTGTTTTTTTTAAGAGTATTAAATCTTAAGGACAACAATGAGACTATGAGAGTCTCTTTTTTGAGTACCGAATGCAAGTTAACGGTCGAGTTTGGTTTTTTCATTTGCAAGAGTCACGAATTGAACCTGTGATTATCGTCTGTTCGAGAGATGACTAAATTTATTTACATGTATTTATTTATTTTTTTTGGTATAGTGAGCCACAAGGGCAATTGACGCTGTAGTTGAACCTAGGTCATGAGTACCACCACCCCTCATGATTTTACCAAGTTAGTTGACAATTGACATTTGTAGAGTCAGAGATGACTAGATGAGAACCCTTGTCGTTTACGCTAACTGACTATGGTAAAATTGGTGTTTATTTAGGGATGGGTTTCTCTATTTAGTCTAATAAATGTGTATCTAGGATGTGATATTGTGGTGGACTGTACTGTACTGTACTGGTGATGTTTAATATCTGGGGTTTTTGGGATTGGCTCGTTGCATGATGCGTAGCAAACGAGCCATAATAGGCCTAGCCGCCTAGGCTCGGATCTAATTTGTGCGACTTAGAGACCTGCTTTTGTGCAGCCGTTCCCCTTGTCATCTTCTTGTAGGACTAGTTCTATACTTCTATCCTAGACAATCTGCGATATTAAGGCAATAAGGCCAGTTTCGAAGTGGCGTATGTTGTTTGTCCGGAAACTGTCAAGTATGAAATCGTATGCAACATACAATATCCTTATAACCAATGTCGAAGCTAGAAAAGACAATATAAAGATTTAGTCATTTAGATGACCAGCCAACAAACAAGTTTCCTTATTTCTCCGATATTAAAAATTCTAGCAAATGTCTGACAAATTCCGTTATTGCTTTATATTTTATAATGAATTTTTAGGCTCTATCCTTTTGAACTTTATGTCAGCTTAACTCAGCTCTCCAAACACAATTTTGTTCTTACTCCAATTTGTTCAGTTTAGAAAAGTTCAGTAGAGTTCGGCTCTAAAATGTCCAAAAGAACACGAGCTTAGTTGTTTTTGAATTCTAGTCGGGTTTCGGCCCCTCCTTGCCCCCTCTCCCTGTACCGCCCCTGCATGTAATGTCATGTTCAACCAAACAATCGAAAACGACTGATCTTCCTTTTCTAATCCCTTTTTTTTGGTCATATCATTATTCAATAATATTCTTTCTGCTTTACATGTTTATGTATTGTCATAGTATTATGCATACATATTGAAGTACATATACACACAACAAATAAGTTAAAAATCTTGAAACTGTTGTAATTACAATGACTGATGACTTTATTTTGTATTGAAGCAGATAATGTATTCGCATGTTTGCTACGTGCTTAATTTCTGTTTATATCTTGTGATTCCAAATAAGAAACTCTGATAGAATTCTTTTTTGGCCAGTAAAACTCTGAAATATTGGTTCGGAAGCATGTTGTTCTAGGAATCGATGCTTGTAATTCAGAACATCTTTTCGTTTTGGGCTCAAATATCAAAAATTATCAAAATGAGGTTATGTCGAAAATAAATATGGAAAATGGGTCCAATTAGGTTCGGCTAATTTTTTTTTTATTGATTTGGAGTAAAGATACTCTTTCATGGAACGACTTTGAGGAAAGCCGTTACTTCCGCTTTGTTTTTTTTTTTTTTGGTGAACAGTTAAATTTTTGCCTAATTTTTTTTAGTAGTGAACGAGCGGCTATGTCAGTTAGTTGCGAAAGAAAAACACAATCCTGCGCTAACACATTTTTCATATGTATTTTCAACGTAATCCCATTCCCATAATTGTTTTTTCGTACTTGAACCCGAAAAACGAACAAAAATGTACTAACAAGGGCCATGTCTTGAGTTTGTCTAGACATGACATGCTACCTTTCACTAAATAAAGCATTTCAAACTTTATTTTTAAGGGCCAAATTATATTTTTTTTCTTTCTTTTTTGCTTTATTTTCTTTGGATTGACCTCCATTTTCAGTGCATATGATTCTATGGGATCAATTCATCACTTTGTTTTTCTTTAAATCACTTTAGCATCATTTGCTTTTTTATGCTTTTACAGCTTTGCACAATTTGGTCTGATTTATATACAGAAGTATAGATTCCTGTAATAGTGGAGCTTTTTTCGAAATCTTAGCTATATAAATGACGGAACACACATGAGGAGTCAGATGAGTAATATAAATATTAGTCGGCTCAACTTTTCGTTCGTAATGAAGCGCAAATGCCACTACAATGACGCTATGTGGATATGAACATGGAACTTGTAGTATGCAATACTTCTTAACTTAACCATTACGTCAAGACATTTTTTGCGATGAACTATTAGAAGTTGAAGCGTATGAAACAATGCTTAGTTCCCGGTTTCATCCATGGTTTAGGATGCCTAGACGGCCAGACCTGTAACCTGATGCATAGTGTACTAATTTATTCCTCCTTTCATGCGACTTTTCTTTTTTGTTTTCTTTTGGATAACGGTGGGAACCCACAGTCGTTTACCTTTTTGATTTGGTCCCATATTACTTTTCTTTCTAATATCTCAAAATAATAAAGAAAGAATCTCAGAGGCCCTTCCACTCACACAAAACAATCTTTTCTTCCACTGAACTTTAACAAATTTGATTTTATATTTGATGTTTGATGATTGATAAATACTCAAATTTGATGTTCACTCAACCGTGAAGATATATCGAGCTAGTTTAAAGAAAAACTTCTTACTTCCCTAAGGTCGATTTATGAAACATAGTTTCATTTTTCGTAATCGTGATTGTTTAGATAAATCTTCCTTTTTACTGTTTCCTACTTAGTCCATGCTTTGAGGCATAATTTATGCTGAAATAGTTTTTACTTTTTACCTTTAAATCTTGGTTTGTCATGGCTCATTCTATATTACCGTATATTCAAATTTTAACATGACTGAACTTAATTGGATGTTTTTCTGTTATCAGGTGTAAATGACATTTCTTTTTGAAGCGTAATTCTGACGAGATTTCATGGTGTTGAGTACATTCAGCTGGATGTCCACCATGAAACTTCAGTCGTCGACAACAACGATGGCATTCTTTCTTCTTCTTCTGCTGTCTGCCTCCCCCCTAATTTATGCCGACCTGAAAGCAGACGGCCAAGCTCTGCTTGACTTTTCTGCTAATGTTCCACATGGCCGAAAGCTTAACTGGGATCTTAAGTCTCCTATCTGCACCTCCTGGGCTGGTGTCACTTGCAATGCTGCAAAATCCCGTGTCATTGAAGTTCGCCTCCCTGGGATCGGACTTGTTGGGCCAATACCCGATGGCACCATTGGAAAATTAGATGCTCTTGAAGTCCTAAGTCTCCGATCAAACAGCCTAAGTGGCGACATTCCTACTGATGTTTCATCTTTACCGTCTCTTCGTTCCCTTTTCCTCCAACACAATAATCTCTCAGGTAGTATTCCGGATACCTTTTCTCCTACACTCTTCTTCCTGGATCTGAGCTCCAATTCCTTCACTGGAAGCATCCCGTCGAGTATAAACAACTTGACTAGGCTTGCGGTATTGTATCTTCAAGGTAATAAGCTTTCTGGAGGTATCACTGATCTTAACCCGCCAAAGCTTAAGCTTTTAGATGTGAGCAATAACAAGCTAAATGGAGTAATACCGAATTCACTTCAAAAGTTCCCGAAGTCGTCTTTCTTGGGAAACCCCTTGTGCGGGCCACCTCTAGGCAGTTGCTCCGTCATCGCGCCATCACCTACAACCTCCATGGAAACAAAAAATGGCAGGGAATTAAGTCGAGGTGCTAAGATCGCAATAATAATTGGCAGCGCAGCTGCGCTCTTTTTTATTATTATCATTATTTTATTATGTTGTTTGAGGAAAAGAAGTGTGGAAGATAGTCCGGTCGAGAAAGTTAAGGATGTTAGCACCAAGAAAAACAAAAACAAAAACCAAATGCCGAAGGAAGATTTTGGAAGCGGTGTGCAAACGTCTGAGAAGAACAAGTTGGTATTTTTCGAAGGTTGTTCTTATAATTTTGATCTCGAGGATTTACTCAGGGCTTCAGCAGAAGTTCTTGGAAAGGGGAGCTACGGGACTGCATATAAAGCCATTTTGGACGAGGGGGTGGTCGTGGTTGTAAAACGGCTAAAGGAGGTTGGAATAGGCAAGAGGGAGTTCGAGCAGCATATGGAACTTGTTAGCAAGGTTGGTCAGCACTCCAATGTCGTACCTCTACGAGCTTATTACTTCTCGAAGGACGAAAAACTCCTGGTTTACGACTTTATTTCTGGAGGCAGCTTGAGTGCTGTCCTGCATGGTATGCTTCCCCTGACCCTCTCTATTCAATTGACTTTAGACGTCTGTTACGACTTGCATTTTAACAACTTAAATTTTGTTTACTGTCGGATGCCACTGTTCCAAATTTCTTATCATCTATGTGCAATGTTGTTGTACACATTCTGGTATAGGATAGTGGATAGCCTCATCGGTACAACCAACCTATTTACAGGAAGTTTAATTTATTTCGACAACCTCATATTTCATTATGATGACGAACATATGTGAGTTGAGCAAGTACTCTCGAGTTAAATATGTTTTTCGTCATCAAAGAGAAAATTGTCTCGAAAGCATTAGTTCGAGAAGAGGTCAATCAAGTCATATGTAGCTCCATTTCCTAGTTATACATCAATGCACAATAAGTCGATGATGTTTGATCTCCTATAAATTGCATACTGTATATGTAACAATATTTTTGTCGAAATTTCAGGTAATGGCTATAGCGGAAAAACTCCCTTAGATTGGAACTCCAGAATAACAATTGCACTCGGAGCAGCACGAGGAATCCTCCACATACATTCAGAAGCCGGAGGAAAATTCACCCACGGCAACATCAAGTCCTCCAATGTTCTCCTCTCTCAAGATCACGAGGGCTGCATATCAGATTTCGGCCTGCCCCTCCTGATGAACTTTCAAGGGATCACCTCGAGAAGTATCGGATACCATGCTCCAGAAGTAGTAGAAACCCGAAAAGCCACCCAAAAGTCAGATGTCTACAGCTTTGGAGTTCTTCTCCTAGAGATGTTAACTGGAAAGGCTCCTCTTAAGACTAGTCATGGTCAAAACGACATTATCGACCTCCCGAGGTGGGTCCAATCAGTGGTTCGAGAGGAATGGACATCAGAAGTGTTTGACGCCGAGTTGCTTAGGAACCCAAATGCCGAGGAGGAGATGGTTCAGATGCTGCAGATTGCATTGGCTTGTGTTGCGAGGGTGCCTGATATGAGACCCCAAATCAGTGAAGTCGTTAGGATGATCGAAGAAATTAGGCCAGTCGACTCTGATGAGAACCGGTCGAAGGACTCCAATGCCTGTACTACTCCGACACCGTGATTGCTCAAAAGGGTCTCTCAGAAATGCTGGCTCCTGTGAATGAATTTCATAAGATGATGTGATTCACATTTCTTGCAATTGTCCTTAGGATTTGTGTGGTTGAATACTTGAATGTAATGATGTTGATTGATTCTGTGAAAAAAGTTCTGCTGTGGATGTTTTAATCATAAACCAATCATGTCATGTGTGCTATTAGGGAAATTATAAACGGTTGTATGGTATACCGTATACAACGATTTTATATTGTTTGCACACCTTACTGATTTCTCTTACTCCCTTCATTTTTTCGTTTTCTCGCAATTTTATATTTATGGTCCGAATAGTATCATTTGTATATTGACTAACAAAAATTTCAAAATGTGAAAAATATTATCATGATGTGAAATCTAAAATGGTGCTCGATCATTGACAATTATATTTTCAAATATAACATCCCAAAGTCAAAGAGGGATAAATAAATATTTGTCATGAGACCATTTAAGAAGATCTTCTAAGTTTTAATACACGATGATTTTATAGAAAATTATCGAAAGTTGTTATTTTGGACGTTATTTTAATTCTTTAGTGAGATTGTTATATGAACATTTGACACTCATAATAAGAATATGACGATTGTTTTAAATCTCCAAATAATAGTTACGATTTATTTGATAATGGTCATAAAATCACTCAATCCTTATCAATACTTTTTTCACAAGTACCCATCATTTTTTAGAAACACCACTTATACCCATGAACTTTAATGTTGATTTTCATTCATGCTCAAACGTTATACTCTGGTCAGTTTTACCCCGTTAAATAATGATGTGGCGATTAATTAGACTCATATTGACTTCCATTAAACTTAATAATCGCTGTTAGAATCTAAACACTTTAAAAAAATTATTTTTCTCATCATACAATAATTACATATTTTGACAATAAATTATGAAAAATCAAAATTTTTTTTAAGATGGATAGGTTTTAAATGTA
>JAUEKU010119952.1:0-12642 GCA_032274805.1 Gypsophila paniculata
TTTCACCAAAAGATAAGATACATTGATAAATATTGTTTGTACATTTTGTATGATACACTTTGCATCTCTTCGGTGTTGACCATTTACCACAGGTGAACTAAAACATGATCCAGGAATCTCTACAGCTTAAGATTCAATTACCAATTAACATTAACATTCAACAGAGTTGAATAAAGCATTGAAGAGTTGACTGTCGTAAATTCTCCGATTACATCCTAGACTGCCTTTTGTATGTACAAGTTCCATCATTTGCAAAAGTGATGAAGCACCACCAGGAATCCCAGATCTTTCGGCGAGAAAGAAGTTTGTAAACCATGCAAAGAACAATGGGGTAACAATAATGTTGAAGTCCGTCTACTGCGATAAGGGCAGATGTACACTGCATTTCCCGTGTGTGTTTACACCCAGAGATCATGTACAGATGACCTGTAATGTAAATTACCTCAGGAAACAGCATTGACCAATGGCTATTTCATCGTATAAAAAGCATAGACGCTTTAGTGAATCGTGTTGCTTTATTCCGTAATAATTCAAAAAAAAAAAAAAGACAACAGAACTTTGCACGAGAAATTTATAGCTCTACCTTTGTCTCATGGCATCTATGTGTCACAGTTCATTTACTGCACGCCTGACAAAAACCTGTTAAACCGATGTACCCTGGCTCGGTTTTGTCTCTCGCAGAGGTCAGCAGGCAAACTTTTCCTTGCTCTATTGGTTCGGAAAAAGAAATCCTCCGTATCCAAAACATACGATATCTACACGAAGACCAACCGGAATCAAATTAAGGCCAACCCGTACTATCAACCTATCATCTCTAATATTAAATCAAATAATTGGGGTATCCATGCACATGGAATCACAACAAGAAGCATTTACCTTGGATGAACTGCAAGCTACTTTACATTCCAAACCGTTAGATAAATGGACACCCTCCATAGCTTTTGATGTGGCCGAATATTCATCAAGGCCAGCATATAGTTTTTTGTTCCTGCAATGGAGAGCACAGGTCACTCCAAATCGAGAGCACTTGGAGAAAAAAATTATAACATAATTTCTACAAAGAAAAGTTTGACGTTGCTTTCGGTCATTTCCGGTCATGTGTTTCTGATCGGATCAGCTATAGTGGTTTGAGACCGTTTTGCCAAGTATTGACTTGTGTTCTTTACAATAATTGCTTTAGACCATTTAGTATGTCGTTTCAGTATGCTATATGAGCGGACTGGAAATGTGGAGACGTACAAACTACAGAAAGCTGAAGAATCTACCTCTGCATCATAATGCCCCTAGGTTCTTTTCTGCTGGAGACGACAGAGACGAGATCATTGCACAGATAAGCTGCAAAATTAGGATCTATAGACACTCCAACCATCTCGGGCCTTTCATTTCCACTATCCATCAGCTGTACCGACATTCGATATGGCGAAGAGGCCTAGTACAAGATACAACAAATGTTATTGGTTTCAAACACGTAAACAACAATGCGTAGACTTTATCCTACTCCTCCATCCCAAATTTATCATCCATTTGACTTTAGAGGTCATCCAATGTTAACTTTGACTATCTTTGTTATCAAATATGCAATTGTAATATTGGTCATGTTCGCTTCATCAAAACAACTACTTCAATACTATTGTTTTTAAAAAGTTTCCATAGTAGATTGTGAGCAAATATCGGTCAAAACTGAAATCGCTTGACCAAAGTCAAAAGGGAACAACAAAAATGGAGCTGAGGGAACGCGATTTTGCTAGCAACGAGTGCAAGAATCTTACAAACTCGAATCGATATATGTTGTCCTCTTGGAGTAAAACACGCGCATTATCATGATAAACTGAATCAACAAACTCCCCAGGTTTTCGTGATCTTTCGTACTCATATAGTTGCAGAAGCTTACTGTCCATTTCATCAGTCACAATAGCTTGAAGCTGTGCCAAAGCAGCGAAAATTCCAAAAGAAAATTTTTAACAAAAATGCCTTAACATATTATGCAGTGCGAAAAAACTGACGTTAGTGAGGCATCACCTGTTTAACAAGTTTGTATATCAACTTGTCCAATGTAAATAACACATACGACTGATTTCCAATAATAGCGCGGCAAACATCCTCAAACTTTGCGTTGTCAGACGAACCATCAAGCAGGCTATAAAGTGCTGTCATAAAGCTACATAGAAGTGACATAGATGTTTACTTACAACTCAACAAGTATGCAAGTAATTCAAATAAATCATGTTCTAAGTGTTTAACAGCTACATTACCTCGCATAAGGATCCAAAGGGTTTGGATCTTTTGAATTTCTCCATTTCGACTCGGAACATGTTGAGTTGGTTTTAGCTGTAAGTAACCTCTCATAAAGCGTCTACCAGGTCAACAAAAAAAAAAAAGTTCATCTCTTAGATTATTGATTTGCCAGACAAAATTAGATTGGTAACAGAAGAATTTAAAGCCGTAAGTTAACATTCTCACACCACTCTGCCTTACGAAAATGGAGATAAATAACAGATACATCAGATTATCTTCTTACCTGATGAAGCCTAAAGAGAGCATAGAAGTCATCACTTCCATAGAACACTTGGAAATCATTCTTGTCCGTGTCTCGTGAAGCCAAAGACAAGTACTTTGCAAGAGGTTTAGCCGACAAGAAACGTTCACGTAATTTCAGTGAGCGCACCTCAGCTTCCCCTTCAGTGTCAGCCTTACCTCCAAGCTCATTATGTTCGGCACCTACTTCTTCTTCATGCTCTTCTCTAGAACACTCATCCCCAGCAGATTCACTGCCTGACACATTATCGCCTCCCTCAGAAGCATTTTCGTGGTCCTCATTTTCTAGCCCACCTTCCTCGACAATGCCATCTCGATATTGTTGGCCTTCTATAACATGATTACCCGTAGGTACAGCTTGTTTATCACAATTTCCGGAATTTTCCAGGTCATCATCACCATTAGGCAACAATTCACCCTCTTCTTTGTCAATCTCTAACTGACCAAAATTTTTCTCAAGATGTCGAATTGCTTTAGAACACTGTGTTAAAGCTCTGTTTTCCATACCAGCTACAGCCTCAGCAGCCTACACAAACATCACAACGTACGCACATGTTAGAAATGAAGAGTGTGATTGGTGACATGCATCAATGCGTAGGATAAACGAAGAAAAGGTACCGCCGATTGTGGCTGGACAGCATCAGTAGTGAACTTTGGGTCCTCAGCGTCCTCGGCACCTTTATTCAGTGCTTTTGTCTGAGTATTAGAAGATGACTCTTCTTTACCTTTACCATCCACATCTACCAAAGGCGGCTCTTCTGCTGTAGTATCACAATTAGAAGGTGACCCTTTTTTATGTCTCGTGCTTTCTACTCCACCAACCACCAATTTTGGCTGTCTAGCATTTATACTGGCTGCATCAACAACGTGATTTCCAACCGTTTCTGCTGCCATACCCTCTTTTCCTGGTCGTTGCGCACTTTCAAGACCATGAACATGTGATGTAACTCCCAACATAGGTTCCAAGAAGGTAGTCCAAAGCCTCATGACGCTCAGCTGCTCTTTTGTTGGCAAGACCTCCTCACACGAAAATTTCATCAACTTATATATGTCTTCATGGATGTCACCATCGGAATACTCAAATTTGAAATGAGAGACCAAAGGCCGTTTGTTTCCAGCGCAAACTGCCACAAGCATGTCATCCTCTTTTTGCAAACCCTCTTTAATTTCCGTAATATCTGCAACCAAGGCTGTCACGGAATAATAAACAGCATATTCAGTAACGGCAGTTTGACATACGTTTCTATAAGCAAAAGACGATAGGATATGCTTGACTAGTTGGTTGTAGCTCCTAGATACGCTGAAATCTTTTAATTAGACCACATATACAGAGGTTTATGATACATCGAGAAAACACCTCTTATATAGGGTTATATGGTAATAGAAAACGCTACACAAATACAGAACGAGCTCCTACCAAAGAAAATGAACAGTAGTTGAAAGCACATGTCTGGAATAAAGAGCGAGTTGGGTCCCAATTCAGAAAATTTATGCCGTTGGAGCATGTTTACAAGTAAATGGGGCTACTCCTGCTCCCAATTTGTTTTGGGATGGAATGACATTGGCTATATGGGAGTGCACGATAGGACATGTGCCTAAAGAGACAGCAATAGCCCAAATTACACAGAAAAAAGTAACTTACACTTAGTGCTCAAGTTTTTGGAATCCTGTTGCTTGAAATAGAAGCTCCGGTGATCAAGTGACTTAAAGTGATTTTTGGCATAAACTTCGGCCCAAACCTTGTTAAAATCACCTCGGCACTTGGTCCACTCTTCTTGTTTCTGCTTAAGGCGAGTTAAGATGACAGGTAATGCATGAGCAGGATTTTTATGCAATATGTCTATGACGTCCAAACCATGATCGCCGTAGAGACGCTCAATGCACCTTAGATTAAGAGCTGTAAGAGTAGGGAAAAAAAACAATCAAGAAGATTAAGAGTGACAGTTCAAATGAAAAAACAACCAGCAACTTGCTAGATAGTTCAACTGACGGGGAACAAGAAGAGAGAACATACATGGAAAGTACTCCTCTATGCGAATAGGAGCATCTCCACTGACACTGCCATCATTTATACGCTTCAGTAGATCTTCCGCTTTGTTAATAGTTGATCTCACAGTCTCCAACAACATGTCCAACTCATATCTGAAATCACCGAAAAATCGAAGTTCGTAACAAGAATAGCTCTGAAGAGGAGAATTGTTTATAATCAACATTCTAAGAAGCTAGTTCAACAAAAATTAATCATAGAAACAAGGAACACGAAAGCTCACAGCCTAATGGCCGTCAGATCGCTTAAAAGAAAAGTAGGGGCAACATAAATCATGCTCATTGTTTTAACTTTAATGGTCAACCTACATCATCTTCGAGACTTCGACCATGCATTGCTCCAAATATAATGTAAAAATACAGTGCAAAACTTGACATATTTGTTTAATCAAAACAACAGTTTCCAGAGAATCACTATCAAAAATTTGTAACTATTGTGTACTTCAATATTGGTCAACGTGGATGTCGTTTGACCACCGAAGTCAAATGGAGACAACATAAATGATTAAATGGGATGGAAGGAACACATAATACTAGCTGTCTCATGAGAAACCTTAAGAATCGCATAATCGTGTGATCACTGGAATCATAACATCAACTGAAGGTCAAACAATATATGTATGCCCAAAGGGGAATCTCTACCTGTCATCTTCACATTTAAAAAGGCTTTCCTCGTATTGGTTCCGACGCATGTGCTTAAAAGAATAATCCTCACTTCCTGAGGTCACCGAGACCCAATAATCATTCAACACTTGGGCACCAAGCTCTGACCGGTGGCTTACAGTAGGTATGGGATACTGTAGAGTGCCGAGAAATCGGAAGCATCAGAGCAAAAATCAAGTAATAAGAACAAAAGTTAAGGTTCACAATTAGACAGATTAAGTATTTCAAGGATTTAGAAACATACATCAGGAGGTAAAAGCCGGTAGCTAGGCGTGCAGCGTTGACAATTTGAAAGATCAAGTTCTTGAATGGATTTGGAACTATAATCCTTATTCGGCTTTTCCTTAGCCGGATCCATCTCACGCTTGGCCCCTTTGTCTCTATCATCCGCCTTCCCTTGTCTTGGCAAAGGTCCGTCACTCAATAGACACTCTGCAATTTATTGAATAAAGCATCAAAATCTAGAACTCTAGATAGCATATAGTTTGTGGAACCCGTGAAGTAACTTGCTTGGAGTACGAAAATCATAATCCACGTTTAGGCGTTATTTAGCAATTTTCATGCAAATCTACTACAATTGAGCAAGAAAAGTATAGAGTTACAGGTTGCATACTTTTCTTCATGACACCAGCAAGAAAACCATCTGCAAAAAAAGGATACGAAATTGTAGTAGATGTAAAGACACAACAAAATATTGAAGTAGATAACATAAATAAATTGAACAAAGGAAATTCGATGCATACGAAGATTCTCGCAACGGTCAAGAAATTCACTGAATCCATCCATAAGATCTGGGTGCTTTGCTAATAGATCAGCTACCTGCATACATTGAAAGGTGTAACTCATCAAACTTCACGTGGAATTCGAACATTGACAGTGGCTTAATCAGCACTGTGAGAGTAATACAACAGTAGAACCAAAGAGCCACGGATACATACCAAACCTAGAAGTTCATTTCTGGTTATTATCTCAGTGCTGTAAATATGCAAACACTTCAAAAATGCCTGATAATTGACTGGGCCCAGTTTTTCCTTGACCTTCTCACAGAAAATGAATTCTTGTTTGTACGTGCCTAATAAACCATAGAAAGACGTCTCATATCAACAGTGATTCACATGGCGTAAGAGTACAAAGGGTTTCGAGTCTAGTGAACGAACACACGAACAGAAACACCATATGAAAAAAGAAAAAGACACGTTAGAGACTCGGGGCAAAATAAGTTAACACAGACAAGCAAGCCCTATGAAATGTTTTGGCTCTTGGAGTCTTAGGAAAAACCATGAAACATTTTAAGCAGTGAGAACCAGCTTCATCCTGCTCGAACATCATCTGATGATCTAAACAAAATTTTCAACTTAGCTTCAGCAACACACTGGTGTCAGATACAAGTTTAACTGAAGAAATGACCTCTTCAGTACTGAAAATTGCAATTTGAAACTCTTAGAGGTTCAATATCAAGAGAATTCAAATTTATCATCGACCACCCCTCAAGTTTTCACTAAACCAAGCACAACACAGCTTAGATAGGCCAATGAGGCAACAATTTCATTTTTTATTGAAACTAGACCCTAGATTGACGTGATACACACACTATGAATTCATTCCACAAACAAGACATAATGTTATCCCTCGATTGGATACAGGTTGAGGAGGGAGGGGGAAGAGGAAGGTAGAGAAGAACAAAACGAGAGGGGAGGGGGTCATTTTCCTTCTAAATTTTTCCAATATTGGAAAGAGTTTCAGTTACACCGCAGGAGGGTCGAGGGATGATGGATCCCTTCATTTCTCTCCAACACAGCATACTATCCACACAAGGGAAATTGAATCCCTCTCTTCCCCTCTAAATCCCTCCATCCAGACAAGTTAATGTCGGCAAAAACACATTGCAGAGAAGTATAACTGTAAAAGTATTCGACAGCAGGGCTTACTTTTCAAGGCATTTTTATCATCAGATGATTCAACTTTACGGGCAGGCATTCTTTTCTCAGCCACACGCTGAATACCAAATTCCCTGTTGACATCATGCTCAGTTTCTCTATCATCTGCATCACGGATTCTCCTATCACGAAACTCCTTATCATGCTTCCTCTGCTCCTTATGTGATCTCATCTTTTCTGTATCTCCATCCGATTCAGGGCGCTTGCCACAAAGACCATTGGTTTCATGGGATGCATCAACCGTATTAGACCACCGCTGTGGACAATGCTTCAAATATTAATTTGGGTTTTTCAATCTTTATTGGACAATAGTCTATAAACTCGAATCACTGTAAAAATTACCTTGTCCACATGCATTGGCCGAGAAGTAGACAATGCTCCGGTTCTTTCATCATAGCTTTGCAAATTACTTCGACCATTGAGAGTAAAATGATGTATAGTCGCTGACGATGAATTATTTGGTAAAAATCTAGTGAACTCTTCAAGCAGATCAGAATGATCTTCAAACAGCTGCGACACCTGCAAATATTCAGTGAAAACAATTTGCCTAAGTTGAGCAGGGAACAAAATTGGCCAACAGCAGCAAATTTACATGTAATATACATTATTAACTATCAAAACGAGTATGAACTGACCTCATCATAAACTTCACTGATGGTTTTATGCTCTTTACGATACATATTTAATATGTCAAGGAAAGATCTATAGACTTGATCATCATGCTCAAATCGCTTCTGCAGGGCGAGGTCAGGAAACATCAATATGAAGCTTATAACGATTACATTTCTTCACTAAAATAAAAGGAAAAAAACTATTAACATTTCATATCATAAAAAATTTCAATACGTCACCTTTATCTTATTAACAAAAGTTATAGCTTCTTCAAACTGCACAACCTTCTTTGACGGAGGCTCCTCCTCGTCGTCATCTACTTCAATCTCAAAACCCTTCGGCAGGAAGGTGTTAAAACCATAAATAAGGTTATTGTGTCCTTTGAATAATTCCTTTATCCGAGCTATGACACCATCAGTGTCAATGCTGCACACATGACGAAATCAACACATAAGAACCATGCAATGCTACAAAAAGGCTACCTACAAAAATGGCTTTCGAAAGTATACCATTCATGAACTTAAGATAAAAATCTTACTTTTGTGCCTTGAAATCTTTCATGACCCCAAGAAAGTAGTCATATTTTTCCTTTTGGTCTCGGAACATCTCCTTCACTTCTTTGAGATATTGAAGGGCATCGTCTGTGGTCAGTTTTTGTCGTCCACCACCACCCACCGCGACTGTGTCTTGAGGTTGCCCGTATCTTGAAGAAACACCAAAATTGTCAACCTCAAATTCACACACATAAATCCGAACAAAATTGGAATTTTATATCTTTTCAACTCAAAAATTCACCATGGAAAAGCAAATGCGCAGAAGTTTGCAATACCTACGAATTCATCTACAACGACCATTACTGCGATTATTGTAACCATTATTTATTAAATTCTGAAATAATTTTCTAGCCCCAATTAATGGTCACAATTTATTCGCTAATAGTTATAATTATCGTAAAAAATCAATTGTGCTCACACTTTAGCAACAAAAATCCCGTCACACGCATACAACAGTCGAATTGAGTAATTTCTAGCAATCACACAACATATCACCATAAGTCCCAAAGAAAATCACAAATTCAAGGTTTTGTTTGCATCAATTATTCAACATCTCAAAATTATAACTCAATTAACCAGCACAATAACATCAACGTCTTTTAATTTAAAAGTAAAAGACGGTCTTTCCAGTACATGCTCTAATAACATAATTTAACAACAACCCATGTTTCAAAATTAACCAATAACAGTACAATTATAGAACAGTACAAAATTCTGAAATTCACACAATTTTTTTGATCAATTTCATCACCATAACTTGATCAACCATAAAAATTAATCAAAATATTCCAAATTTAACCAAAAAATAAATTAATTAATTAATTAAAAAAAATTAAAATTGAAATAAAAACTTACAATTCAGCTCTAGAAGTAGCAAAAGATCGTTTAAATTGAGAACCAACATAACTTTCTTCACGTAATCTCTTCATTCCTGCAACTACCCACATGACAAAATTCAAAATTAATAATTTAAGATGGATATATTGGTCTTAAACCTGAAATAGATCAAATAACTATTAGTGTTTTGTTTATAATGACCTACTTTCCAAAAACTCGTTTTAAATTTAAGACGGATATAAAAGTAGTATACTAAATAACAATTTGTGCAATGTTAATACAAACCCACGTGAAATAATTTGCTCAATTTTGCATAATTTAATTATGCAAAATTAAAAAGGTTAACAAAAAGAAATTGAGAATTTCTCAAAAATTTATTTACCTTAAATTGCAGGAAAACAAAACAAAAACAACAGCAGTAAAAATTGGCAGTAATTTAGATCTAATTAATTAATTAATTACTACACAACTTTGATCACTAAACAAGAATTTGATTATTAATTATTAATTAATTAAGTAATTATGTTGGGAATTTTTTGTTTGTAATTGTGGTTGTTTTTTAGAGAGTTTTTGAAAGAATTTAGTGTGAGAAAATTATTATAATTATGTGAATTAAGTGATGGAGAATAAAAAGAAAAAATTATAAAAAAGTGAGAAATTATATTTTAGTTGAGAAATTTAGAGAGAGAAAGGTTAAATGTAAGAGAAAGTATCAAAGTGAAATTTTATGGTAATTTTTGTTACATTGGTTTCAAGTTTTGAAGACACGAGCAAAGTTTTATGTGACTGCCAAGTTAATGAGGAATTGAGGAGTGTGTTTTAAAATTATTTTTGTTTTATCAGGGATTACCGATTTATCTAGAAATTATATTACGAGTGAAATACAAATTATTTATTGAATTTCGAAAATTAAAAATTAATAATGAAAAAAAAAAAAAACTACTTCTGTCTCGATCAATAATTTACGTTTGTTTTTGGATATTATTCACAAGAGATGGAAATTTTCACAAATATTCCAAATATATATATCACATAAAATATATTTATTTGGGATCTTGTTTGATTTGTTGTCATGTATACATTAAAAATATCAATATTTAATATTTTTTACAATTATGTACTAAAAAAATAATAAAAGAAAATGAGTATTGACAAACGTGAAAAAACAAACGTAAACTATTGACCAGAACGGTAGCAATATAAGAGTAATGTTATAACTAATGTTAAGAAATAGGTGAAAATTTTAATTTTCACGTCAAATTATTTTACGATTAGTATGTTTAATGTACAAAACTTATGTTCATATTTTTCGAACTTTGATGAGTAGATTTTTTTACTTATTTTTAAACGAAGAGGTTTTTCATAAGTTTATAAGATTTTAAATGAGTTGATTGTTAACCAATTGTAATTAATCAGATACTATTCTTAGAAAATAACGTCTTGACCTAATACTTTCACTTATAAATTTGTTTTCGCTATCTGATTTCTTATATTGTTCTATAAATGTCAAATACTCCTCTATCCTAGTCAATTGTTAACGTTTTAATTTTGGTACAAAAACAAATGCAAGAAATGAAGGAGTAATAAAACAAATATAGAATAACTTAATACACGAAAATCATTATAACATGCTCATTTACATGTATATTGTATGATATTTGTATAATTCACAAAAATATAAAGGTTAATTGTATCATGTGTAAACTCCTAAATATCAAACGTTAACAATTCACTGGGACGGAGGGAGTACTTAAAAATAAGTCAACGCCGCCCGTAAAAATGTACAGTTGAACACCCTAAAATTTCACATCATCATCGCAATCATACATTCATACTCTTTTATGTGTGCTTGGTGATTTTGTTTTGGATTGACGGATCATTTTTGGTTTAGAAATAATAAAATTTATTAGATCTATTTGTGTGTATATTATAATTTTAAAATTTATATGTCGCAGTTGAACATGAATTTGAAAGTTTAATATGTGTAATTCATTTATATGACTATACATCTAACGTTACATACATGGCTATTTTTCATATTTTTATATATTAATTCGAGTGTAGACACATGCAATTTTGTATTTTATATACATTTGAGATTTGACTTCTACATATTATTATAGCTCCAATGTATTTATGATGTTGCTTATGAAATTTTATCATGACTTAGATCACATTCACACTACTTGTAGAAACAAGAGGTAGATATTCTTGAAATGCTAAGACGGCCGGGGATTTGAACAATAATACGGAGAAATATCATTTATGAAAATCGAATGGGTAAGAAGCAATCATAATTCACGTGCTATTATAAATTGAATGAACAAAATAAGAAGGCAAATTCTATGTTCAAATTTGTATCACATCTTTTGTCTTTCAAACCCGTCTTTTAATACATCGATGAGTTTATAGTATATCATCATAATTTTTATCATCATCCATCGATGTGACTATATGTTTAAAAAAAAAAAAAAAAAAAAAAAAGAAGTGCAACGGAAGCAAGGAATGTAAAATGAGTTCAATTGATCATATCTTAGGCCTGAATTTTTGAAGTCTTTGTTTTGCGTGTTACACTAAAACATCATGGCCGAGCACCACATATATATATATATATATATATATACAATAATGAGCATGAATAGAAAATGAGTGTATAACATATGACACCACTTTAACTAATTTATTCAGACAATGGGTGTATGACATATGGTGAGTGCTTCGTATGAATGGACCTAGTAATTAAGTACGGAGTATCTCTCTATTTTTTTATCTCAAAATAATTAACTATTTGACGTCATTTTAACTATTTTATTTCGTTTTGACTTTTCTAAGAAAATTAAAATAGTACTCCGTATATGAATTGGTCATATCATGGCCTGAAGTATTGTAATAATCATGAACTATTCAAGTCTAGTAATATTCTTTTTACTTGATTTTTCATGGTGTTTAAATTTGTACTTTTTTCTCGAAAAGTAAACGGAGGTACAAATCAAGGATTTACAACACAATATTCAAATCGGAAAATTCACGTGGTACCCTGAAGGTTTCATTTTTTGTACGTGGTGTCCACTTTACCAAGTTTCTGCACATGGTACTCCCGAGGTTTGAGTTTTTGCACATGGTGCCCAAATTCTGTAACGAACCACTAACCGCCGTTAACTTTTGCTGGCGTGTCAAAGTTGTAAGATTAATATTTTTAAATTGAATTTATTTAATAAAATAAAATTGATAACTAAGTTTCTCCAGTGTTTTTGCACATGGTACCTCTGAGTTTTGGATTTTTGCACGTGGTGCCCAACATTTAGAAAAGTTTTTTTTCAACGGCTACTACCTAAAATTAGCACATAGAAACGTAGTTTTGACGCATTTGAAGCACACAACCATCCTTTAAAACTCATTTACACCTTAATTTTATTTGCTAGCAACAACAAAAACATATCTACAAAAAACATGAGTTC
>JAUEKU010120062.1:0-12640 GCA_032274805.1 Gypsophila paniculata
ACCGGTTGCGGGTCGAGCAAAACAAGCCCGGTCCGTGGCGGCCCGGCCCGGCCCGAACCCGACCCTTGGCCACCTCTAATTGTCTCATACGGTGAGGTTGTCTCACCGTAGAGTTGTTCCTAAACTTTAGTGTTGATTCTCAATCATGCCCAAATGTTATACTCTGATAAATACTCTATTAATTGACAGTGTGCCGATTAATTAGCTCAAATTAACTAACATTAACCTTAATCTTTACATTTAAAACCTATCCATCTTAAAAAAAATTGATTTTTCATAATTTTTTTACAAAATATGTAATTATTGTATGATGAAAAAATAATTTTTTCAAAGTGTTTAGATTGTAATAGTGATTATTAAGTTTAATAAAAGTCAATTTGAGGCCAATTAATCGTCACATCATTATTTAACAGAGTCTAACTAACCAAAATATAACGTTTGGGCATGAATAAAAATCAACATTAAAATTCAGGGATATAAGTTATGTTTCTGGAAAATGAGGGGTATAATTGAGAAAAGCGAAATATACAAAGTACCAAAGAATATATCCTAATTTAATTAGAACACATCCAAAACATGTAAAAATTCAAAATAACTCAACCCATTCTAATTAGACCCAAATTACGTAGCCTATAACACGATCCAAAAATTACCCAA
Organism: Gypsophila paniculata; assembly: GCA_032274805.1. NCBI lineage: Eukaryota > Viridiplantae > Streptophyta > Magnoliopsida > Caryophyllales > Caryophyllaceae > Gypsophila > Gypsophila paniculata. The sequence goes on from JAUEKU010120062.1 coordinate 658, forward strand.
CCCGACCCATATCGGAACCGATCCGATTAGTTGTTCTCAAATCTCAACCAACCAAACAAACCATCCCCCCTTCCCACTTAAAAACCACTAATTAACCAACGGATATTCCCAAACTAACAAACAAATACACTCTCCTTCATAATCATCATCATCATCATCATCTTCTTCATCTTCAATGCTTCCCAAAATTCCCCCAATTTCTTCAATGGCGTCTTCAATTAAACCCTCGATTCCGACATACATTGCTTTCAGCATTTGCGACGCTTCGCCTCGGTCTCCGTCATCATTGCCTCCGTCTTTTTTCCGCAATTCCTCAAACCCTAATTTCCGAAATTTACGAAGAAACATCAATGGCGGAAAATTTTGTAGAGCTATGGTTCAAGAAGCCGCCGTTGGTGGTGGTGGTGGTGGTGGGCCTTCTGCTACTTATGCTCGTGAAATGGAGCGACTCTCTGCTAAGGAGTCTCTCTTGATTGCTGTATGTATGGATTTATCGCTCGTTTCGTTGCTATCAGTTTTGTTAATGCAGTGGTTTTGTTGCTGCAGCTTTGTGTCGATTTTGTGGATGAATGAATGAATGTTGTGTTAATTAAGGAGCTTCAATTGATTTGTGAAGTTTGATTCGTTAAGATTATGTTTTGCGTGGTTCTTTTGAGGAAAATGTGCAGAAATTCTCGTGTGAGACGGTTTTATAGTATGAGATTTAGGATATGTCACGTCATTTCATTCATTTAGCCTCGTTTTCTTTATCGCATTTTCATTCAGTTAACTTAATTTCCAAATTCGACAACATTTAACACACTTACTCTCAGGTGCTAAACAAATTACTAATTTTATATGCAAAGTTAATGACCGCTATATCACTACTTTTCGAACCACTATGGAGCTATTCGAGTGAAATGGAGGGACTAATAATCGATAGTCTTATTAACGCAACGTCTTTAGTGTGTTATAACTTATAACTAAAGTGGAGGAGTTTAATATTTAGCTAGGAGGTGAAATTTGATCAAAGATATATTTGACGGAGCTTATTTTGTGTGTCCGTGGCTTTGTGTGGCAGCGTTGGGGTATGTATTGTATATGAAATGCTTGTAAAAATTTGTTGTATGAGACGGTCTAATTGTATAAAACAACCGAAAGTAAACCTTCACTATTGAAGCATAGTGAGTTTTCTTTTGGTGTGTAGTGACTAGTGAGTGGTGAGTGGTGAGCGGTGAGGGTGAGATCGACTTTGTGAGTTTATCATCTGATACTTTGAGCATTAATTTAATTTAGACCATTTATTCGACGGTGTTTATTTTTTTTTTGCCTTCATGGATTTTATAAGGCTACAAAATTAAGAAAAGCGCGCAAATTTATGCATGAGGGGGTCTCATTATATGTGATGACCGGAATACTAGCTTGTCGAACCGATTTGTAGAAGGCTATATGAATGGTGGGTTGTGGATTTGATACATTGGTTTGCAAAGGACACGTGCACCTGAGATGGCTAAGTGTAAAATAATTGGTTGGATCTAGGACTTTTATGTGGTATGACTAGTAGGCCGCAAGTATCATCTACGTCTCGATGAAATTGATGATCTTTTTGTTGCATTAATGTTGTAAGGCAGCAAGGTTACCTATTCGGGGAGTTACGAATTCATATACGCTCAACACTAGACGTTTAAGATACATCTTCAGTGTAGAGGCAGAAGTCGTAATTGAATAAATTTCTTTGAGACATGCTTTCCTTTTAGGAGAGTTAACTTGCCTAACTATTGTCTGTAAAGTATGTGCCTTCTTATCGCTGAACAATATCAAATTAGGGTAGCAAGTAGCAACTAGCAAGGGTTGATGCAAATTGGTGATAGTCGATTTCCGGAAGAAGGGCTTAGATGGATTTGGCCAAGCGCCCAATCCCTTAAATTGTGTGACGGTAAGGGGTAATGCAAATTGGTTGGCTAATATGACAATGCTTACTGTTGTCAGTACTATCAAGTTAACTTGCCAGTTTAATGTTACGACTCTAGAAAAACTAGCAATCTTTCTTGGGAACATATATATAGGTCAGGGCATCTTTTTCTTAATGATGTAAACTGCATTTGCAGCCTGTGTCGGATTTGCGCATCAGATGAAAATTGTTTATAACCTTTCTAGAAGTGTAGGACGTGGAGTCTTTATGTATCATTAAGGTGCTGATGGTTATGTGTGCTCTTAATTTTATCGTCTTATGTTTGAACTGTTGTGCGTGAAAGTTTCTTTCAATATGAAGGGTATGAATCGATATGTCAAAGGTGAGAACATCTTATGTTTGATAACTCGTGCTCCAGTTTTGCCATCCATAATTAAAGGTTTTGTCAATTATTAAGTAGCTTGGCCATCCATACTGAAGAATATATTCTCTAAAAAGGACCAGATATTTTGAGCATGAAGTACGAATTTTGTGCTGAAATTTTTAAGGGTTGATGTTTTTTGCTTATTTTCTGTCTCAAATTCTCAATTATAAGCTCGAAATTTAGCATATATCTAATGGATGTTATGCTGTGTCTTCTGCAATTTTAATATTGCTCCTGATCAAGTCCTCGGATGTGTTTGTCATTATATTGGCCAATCTGAACTTTGCAAAATGCTTCTGATTCTGACTCATGGTTTGATGCGTAAGATCTAATGGAGAAAGTCCTAGTTTTTGACTATTTGAATTGCTATAGATCATAAGGTGAGGGGAGGGGGGCTATTTCTAGTGATTAATGATAATGGAAAACTCATTGAATAACATGTACTTTGAAATGGTTACATGGTTGGTGTTGCAACTAAAGTCTTGGTGTGACAAGAACAACTTCTGTTCTTATCTTGATAATGGATTTCATCTAACATGTCCTAAAATGTCTAATTATGATTTGATATTCTTTCCATTTTTTTATATACGGAGGCTATGATTCACAACTCTTTCGTTTTGAATTAAGATGGTGTAAATAATAAAGCAAAATGGCTCACTAAATTCGTTTACCTTCTTTTTATTTTGAAGTAGCAGTGTTTGAAACAATGCCCGACTCAATTTTTGTTTGAGCTACCATCAACTTCTTTAAACATAAACCGTTCTTAGGTTGCGTCCCGATTCCATTTGAATATGAAGATAGCAAAGAAGTAGGCGAATCGGATTCGCCAGGAATAGAGCTGGTATTCATCTTATTGCTAAGCTTGACAACATTGAGAGGAGGTATAGCATGAGAGTTTCCAGCACACCCACCAATTGAACACCTAGAAATATTATGTAAGATCGTGCTGTTAGGTAAGGTAAATGTTAGTGCAACTAATTGGGATAAATTATCGGAAACTGTCAGACGACATACAATTTCTAAGCATTGTGATTATACGAGCATCCGTTCAGTAGAAAATGAGTATTGGATAACTTGTATGGGTATTATGATGCCTCTAATAATTTGTATAAAACAATGTGTGAATTCCAAAATGTGAAGATAAAGAGTAAGTCATCAGAATTTGGGAATAGTATTGGTAACCAAGTTTGGCCAAAAGCGAAGAAAGTAATGGAGTTAGATTGAAGTTGCTTTTTTGGAGTGCGTAATCGTCTTCTGTGTGTGATAGGTTCTATATACCCCTATGAACTTTCTTATCATTCTTTTGAATTGAACGTAAACGGTGTGAGGATTATCATTGTTGGATTCCGCTATAAGTGTTTTTTTTAGTTTGTGTTGATTTCGTTGTAGCTTTTTTTCCCTTGTGTGTCTTCGTTTATGATTTTCGCGATAGTTGGATTGTTGGTGCTACCTTCTTGTATATGCTTGGTTTTTGGCCCTATAAAACAGCTCATTAAGAAAAATTGTTTTAAGCAAATACTTGAGTTGGGGCAGAGGTCTTCCTTTGATCTATAAGCCAAGCGGATGTCTATGCAAATACTACCGTCCAGCTTTTGTCTTCACCTTAAAATGTTTCACCTGTATTGTTTGAACATGTTATGTAACTAACTAAACAATGGCTTTGCGAAGCATAAATTTCCTGAATTGCAGTACCATTTAGTGGTCTGCTTCTTGCTCGTATGTTGTGTCTTGAGAATCTCCATATTCATAGAGGTTTACCTTCATGTGAAGGAGAATTGATGAATGTGATTGTGTGTGGTGCTATTTTTGTAGCTCAAGGATGCTGGAGGTTTCAAGGCTGCAGTCACAGGGCAGGCAACAGAAATGCAGCGTATTGACGTGATGGAAAGGATCACTGTTCTTGAGCGTCTTAATCCAACCCCTCGTCCTACAACGTAGGTGCTTATTCTTTCTGATTGCATCTCTTTTTGATAATATAACAGTCAAAAGATTTATTAGTGGTTTTCAGCTTTCCAGGTCACCCTATTTAGAAGGCAGATGGAATTTTGAGTGGCTTGTATCCGGCAGTCCAGCTGCTCAATTTATTCTGGAGTATGTATAATATGCCCGTCTCTCATTTATGTATTTTAGTTATTAATGCATGTGGCCCGGGATTACTGTTGGTTGCTTTGATTATTGGTTTATTTGGTTTTGTGCTATTCTTTGGCATCTCAGGAGATTCCCAACCTCTTTGGCAAATGTTTCAAAAATGGATTTATTCTTAAAGGATAATTATGCAAAAGTTGCAGCAAGTTTGAGGCTTCTGAACTCGGTAAACTCTTCAATGTTTCTTGTTCATCATTACTCACATTGACATCATGAAAGTATTTAATTGCTGAATAACCATCCAATTTTTATGAACCCAAGGATTCATTACTCTTCGTTTTGGTATATATAATGGACTGTCAAATTGCTTTTCAAAATTCTCCACATTTCTTTTCGTGAAGTGGCAATTAGTTGTTCAAGGCATAGTTACTCCGACACGTCACTATGCAGCCGTGTTGCATGTCAACACGACACGTGTCAGATACGTCAAAGGTTGACACGACACCGACACGACTTGCAGAAAGTTACCGAATTTGAAAAAAAGGGTTGGTACAAATATGAGAGATGACTTACCTGACTCTAATGAACAAAGAAGAAAGCAGAGAGTAATGGATTTCATGGATGAATGGTTGGAAAGGAAAGCAAAGAGAGTGAACAATATTGGGTGGCAGTGAACGAGAGAAAGAAATATAGGGTTTTTTTTTAAATTGGGATATATTAGTCTTTTTAACTTCCTTCATCTTTACTTTTCCAACAATTTACCCTTCTATCTATTAATCAGTCATTAGAAATTACCATTACCTTTATTATTTCTCGTGTTTCTATGTTGCAAAAGAAAAAAGTTCTCCCTCTTCATTATAATTATAATTATAATTATAATAATAACAAAAGGAAAGAGGGAAGTTTACTGTTTTAAGTTTCGTTTATTATATTGTCTCTACTCAATTTTTTTTTTTTAAAAAAAAACGAAAAATGAGGGAACTTTTGAAATAAAATCTTGTTTGCCGTGTCATGTCCGTGTCTGTAATCTTAGTCAAGACAATCGGTGAGTCTGAGTAACTGTGGTTTAAGGGCCCTTGTTGTTATTTGATGGGAAGGTTGCTTACGCTAGATCCCCTCCCTTACCTCTCTCACTACGTGAGCCTCTTTGGAGGCACGATGATATTGATAGTTGTAGTGATATAATAACTGTATATACTCATTATTATCCACATAGTTATCTCAGTTTGTCATGTACAAGTGTGCATGCTCTACTAAGAGAACAACAAGTCAATGAAACAAGACATTTATTTCCAATGCTATTGTGGATTCTTCCCTTTTCTTCTCATGCTTTCATGATTACTCCATAAGTATAAGCTCAAAATCTTGAATATCATGGGACTGAGGCACAATAGGTCATCTATTAACGCTTCAGCAGTTTAAAATTTATTCTAACCCATACGCTGTTTCGCTAGTTGTCTACGATTATGAACTCTCATTACTCATTGGTAGAGGACTAAACGTCACTATTGAGGGTATGGCAATAAATTTGAGAGTAAATTGATGAGGTGTCCTGTATGGGAAACAGTGATTCACTCAACATGGTTCCTTCACTCGGTTATGGATGGTTTTGCCTAGAGTTAGTAGGGGTATGTACCTTAGTCCTCAAAACTTGTAGGAGTATTCTATAAATTTATGCACCTGCTTTCAGATGTATGTCCAACAAATGATATATGCCATATATCTGCCTTACTTTCCTCGGGGCTTCATAATGTCAATTGGCTTTTCTTTTCTTCAATGGCTGTTAAGCCTGTTATGGTCCTTCCTTTGGATTCCAAAATTATGGCATCTCTTTTTTCATGCAGGTAGAAAGCAAGTTTACGGTGTCCTCTAAGCTATCTGTTGAGGGCCCACTACGTATGAAAGAAGAAATTGCTGAGGGCGTACTAGAGTCACCTACTGTAGTTGGCGAAGCAGTACCAGATCAACTACGGAGTGCCTTGGGACAAGCAGCTGGAGCAGTTCAACAACTTCCTGTTCCTATCAGGGATGTGGTGTCAAATGGGATCAGATTGCCACTAAGTAAGCATTCTAATATCATCTCTGATTTTACCCTTGCCACACCTATCAAATTCACGCCTTGATATGAATTGCTTAAATGATGGGAGTAGGACAGCTTGAAGCAAGACGGCAAGTAGAAAATTTTTTGTGTGTAGTGGTTATTTAGGCATCTGGTAAACTTTTATGTGAATCTGCAATCTAAGCGGAAACATCGGAATAGCAATTTCATGACATCTTTTTAGAAGGTACATTTGGGGGAAGAGAAGTTCATAGTAATTCTCATTGAAATTTAAGGGAACCCTTGTTTAAGGATTGGTCAAGTCTCCAACCGAGATCGGGCTGCAACAATGGTACTAAATCTGGGTTATTTGTAATTTGTGTCCTTGAGTTTTTTTATTCGTCACCAAAAAGTCCATTGCAATCATTGTGGAAGGGTTAATGTTTGAAGCAACAGACCAGGTGGGAGTCACTGGCTACAGTTTGGTAATGTGTCGAATTGAGATTAGATCATTGTCTCTATTTGGAGTTCTCTACTTGTGCAAGCTTCGACGAGGAAGGGGTTGTATCTCTGTACTCGCGCTGTAGCTACTTCAATCATTAGGAAATTAGAAGTATTATTGATTCTCGAACCAAGTAACATATGCTAAGACCGTATGTGGCTGGCTACTTTGTAAAACATTTAAGTTCATCGATGATAATATTCCACAGGTCATGATATATTGTCAAATTAAAAATTCCCTCTCAACACTGCCAAACTCTGCACTGGAAATCACTGTTAGAAATCACTTGTTGGCTTGTTGCAAAGTACCATGTTGAATGTTGCGAGGTTTTAAGTCAAGGTTGCGAATCCAAAATGCAACTTTTTATAAAAGTTTTGGGAATCGTCGTGGCCGCATTTTACTGACCGAAACCTGGGTTTACTACTATGATATTACCACATCTTTGTGTCCACTACTACATCTTTTACTGGCGCATCATATACAGATATTAGAGTTGGACCTCTAAATTGATCATTTTTGTGGTGCAATTGAATGGCTTATGCTTGTCTTTCTCTTCCAGAGAAGAGAGAACGACTACTAGTTCTATAGTATAATGATGAAAAATGCAGGTACTTATGTGCAAATCGATTCGATAATTACATTGTTTTATTTACTAAAAGTTTTTCCATTTGTTCAGGTGGAAGCTTCCAGAGACTATTTATGATCTCATATCTTGATGAAGAGATATTTGTAAGTGTCCCAGACCTGTACTTCATACTGTTTCCATCATCTTTGATAGTCTTGATTATATGAACATTGTTAGTCTACATGTTGCTAACTTCTTGTTCTATCTGATTAATAATAATGTGAATTTTTTGATTGACCTGATGCAGTCAATAGTGTTTCTTCTGTGGTATATAGTCAGGATTATCCATTGTAGTTCACTGCTGTTAATTCAATCAGTTCCATGTATGGAAATGGTGCTTGTTCACAATATTTCAAGTGTGCTACTCCATGGTTGTTGCTCGTGAATAATTTTACGAACACTTGAACCCATGCTGCTCATTATGATGATAACTTGCTATCCTGTGTTGCATTTTTACGAATTAACTGAAGTTGATGAGCGAGAATTAACCAATACGAGAATGCTATAGATGGAATGGAAAGATTGGATTAAAAGGATTAGGATTAATTGGTACTTCATACTTATTATGTGTCAGTTTTCACAAATTACTACATAGTACTATGAGTTTTTTCAAAAATTACTATCTATTTTGACTTTTGGTTTTCAATTTGGTACCAAAAATGTACTTTTGATCACTTTTTTATGTGATGCTCGATCTCTTTGGAACAATATATTCCTTTCATTATCTATTAAAATACACGAAACGTTAAAACTGAGACGGGAAACTAGGTGTACGTACTTATTTAGAAAATAGAGGGAATAATTGTTTGAAGGTGACGATACACGAGACATGTTAGTAGTTCGAGTTTGATATGTACATGTATACATCTTCGGTTATGTATGATGATAAAGCTCTATGAATATCATTGTTGGATGCAGATTATAAGAGATGCATTTGGAGCGCCAGAAGTTTTAACGAGGGTAGATGTCGGCCCCTCCGAGACAGCAGAACCTGTGATGGAGTATGTGAGCTAAGCTTAGAGAATGTTTTGCTTGTAGATATATTACTCAAGTACTTGCTTGTACTCAAAAATCTAATGTAGAGCAACAGTTGGCACCTCGCCAATTCACTTTAGGATCGCTGCCCCTTGACTCATGAAAGATGGCGTTCTTTTTCATCAATACTCCTTGCTTGGTTTCATGATTCTTTTGGAGTATACACACTAGACATGAAAAAGGGAACAATCGGGTCGAGTCATTTTGGTTCTAGCATACATAATGCTTCAAGTCGGATTAGGTAATTTCGGATCTCGAGTTTGTTTTAAGTATGCTATTATTTGGTCATTTGGGTTTGGGACAGTTAAGGCCGGGTCCGATCATTTTTGGGCCAAATCACTTTCTGGTCAAATTATACAAATTTGGTTAATAAGGTTGGTGTTAACTTTTTGATCGGTTGTTTTTAGGAAATTTAGTTGTTTTTCATATTTTCGATAAAAAAAAGGTTAAAAAAATAAATAAAAATAAAATTTCAGACACGTAAAACGTGTTTAATAACTGAAAATTTATTTTGTAACATAGAATTCTATAATTTTTAACACCTTATTCTACTATTTATAACATTAATTTATGTTATAAATTAATGAAACGCAAATTGAAAAATCACGTAACATACTTTTTTCAAAGTAACTCACATTATTTAATTAGTAACTAAAGCTTCAATAAGTTGTAACATAATTTTAGATATTTGTGATACACATAAAATGTGTTTAATAACTGAAAAATTATTTTGTAACATAAAATTCTATAATTTTTAACACCTTATTTTACTATTTATAACATTAATTTATGTTCACTCTAGACTGTGTAATTTATGAATCTATAAGTTTGTTTCTTCAAATAATTTTCGATTAAACATGTTTAAAAAAAGGCTCAAGTAACAACAACTAAGAAAAACATCAACAATATTGCATAATCAACTACAACACAGACTAACACTAAAAAATGCTAGTTAAGGGACAACTAATAAACATACATAAAAAACTCTCAAATATGAACAAAAAAACATCAATAAAATTGCAAAGTCAACTTAACAGTATCAGCAATTACAAAATATTGAATACACAGTATCGTCCATAGAAATTAGGGTTTACATGAACGAAATAAAAAAATATGCAAATATTATCAAATACACCTAGAAATTTATATATTCAACAAACATTTTGAGTCTGAACACATATAATCATTCGTTTTAAAATAATAAATTCAGAAAAATCAAGCATCAAAGTGCATGTAATTTTAAAGAGAAAATCATGAAGATAATCAAGTAATAAATTGCACGATTTTTTTTACCTTTACTTAATTTTACAGTCGACGATGAAAAATTCTAGATTTTGTTATTTTTGTCGCGATTCTCGTTAGTGATTACTCATTTTTTGTTGAGGTTTTCAGAGAATTGAAGATTTATTGAAAAGCGGAGATAGAAGGAAAAGTTTAAATGAAAAGTTAAAGGTTGGGATAAAATTCCCAGCAAAAGAGATGAATAGTTGGATGGGTTACGTGGCATGATCTAAGCTACACATTAAGTTTAGATCCAATGGTCTATAATTATAGGACGGGCTCATCTATTACACTATGGATTTCTTTAGACTTCCATTGGTTCCTGATTACTCTGAATTTGATGGTCTTGAAAGTCTCATGAAAAACATAAAAGATGTTAGAGTTGGCGTAATTGATTTATCTCACAACTCAAAGCCTGCCTAGAACGAATACGTCTCGTGATTTAATAGGCAAGTAAATTTACCTAATCTTCTATCCTTTATAATTTTGTAATTAACTATTATAAATGATGTGAGTATTACAATAACATGCAGAAAACTAGTGTGTCGACCTGTTCACTCATGTGACCGATTCACCAAGTTATCTAGTCATGGGTATGTGTGTGCTTCAATATTGGCCCGTAAACATCGAGATGCGAATTTCTTTAGGTTACATGAAGGGGTTCTCCGTGGTGTTGTTCCTAATCCTCGACTATTCATATACTCGATAGGATGAAAAGTTTGTGGTAAATCCAATGAGATATAGATAGAGCAATTATGTGGCGGTGATGGATTATGATAGAATCATTTCTATGTCCCAGGGTGAACGTGCAACTTCTATTGAATACTTTTATAATAAATGGAGTTTTTGAGGAAGATATATTGTTGCTCAAAAGACACTTGAAGAGTTTACAAATAACATTCTCTTGTGTGACCTGTTGGCGGCCCAACATTTAAATGAAAAATCACTACAACAATTTACCACTTGGACCACGAATTATGCCACGAAAATTAGTAAATCATGGCATAATTTAGTTAGCCACGACAAAAATCATTTTTTGTCGCCACGGGAAAAATTTATGGCATGAAAGAATTAATGTCGTGGCAATGATAACTTGTGCCACGGAAAATAGTAATTCTCGTGGCAAAAACAAGTACTTAGCCACGAATTAAACTATCCAGTGGCAAAAACATCTACATAGCCACTAATTAGTTTACTCTCGTGGCTAAAAGGTAATATTGTAGAATTAAATAAATAAAAGCGAATTTGTCACATAATCATGTTAAATCATTTGATAAAATTATAATAAGAAAAATATTTTAGTATAAAAAATACTTTCTCCATTTCATTTATAATGCCCCATAAAGATATGACGCAAGATTTAAGAGAGTTGGAAAAAGTAGGGGTAGAATGGTCTTTTTCAATAATACGAAAGTTGTGTGTATGGAAAAATTGTGAAAACGTAGGGTTATTTTGGTCATTTTTAATGAAAAAGTAGACGAATTTAAAAATGGGGGTAAATGAGTGAAATTGCCAAAAAAGTAAAGTGAGGGGTTAAATGAGTGAAATGGAGGGAGTAGTAAATTCATCTTTGTAATACTCGGTATGTTTGTAATTTTATTTTAATAAATAATGGTAAGTATTTTTGTTTAATGAGCGCACGCGCGCGCGCACACACACACATATATAAAAAGATTTAAAATGGAAAATATTTTTATTTGATGAAATTAGGAAATAAATTGATATTACATCTAATTTGTCTATTAATTCAATAGTGAACAATAACTTTTACAAGATTAAATAAATATATATTAATAATTAATTCTAATCTAATGTGTATATTTTATTTAAATATTATGATACCATAACCTAATATAATTAGGTAAACTAATAAAACAAGAATTTTAGTAATATAATAGACTCAACTATTTTTAAATAAGGCCAAATTTCAAACAACTACCTATTAAAACACAGTTTTTGCAAACAACTACCTATTATAATATTTTTGCAAAACAACTACCTATTAAGACAGTTTTTAATCAAATCGGTACCCATTGACTGGAGGGCTTCATTTAAGTGATTTTTTGCCAAAATTGACCGATTTGCCCTTATTACAAACACAC
>JAUEKU010120173.1:0-12640 GCA_032274805.1 Gypsophila paniculata
TACATGTTTGAAGGAATAATGAGTCATATGAGAATATAGAAGGATTGTGGAGTAGACACGTGGAACTATATTTGGTTAATTTAGAGGTATGTGGCATCAATAGAATGCGCAACTTACAATGATCAATTTACCATGCTTTATTTACCATTAAGTTTGGCTTTTTATATGTTATATAGATATGTCTTGCTAAAATCTTCTGTTAGTAAAAATCTTTCACAAAACTATTTTCACTAAATATCAAATGTGATTGTATATATATATAAATATAATGCATTTAACAGATTGTGAGTGTGTTCGGTCTTAAATAAAAATATATCCATTATAGGAGTATCTTATTGTTGAAACATAATGTCTCTTGTAAGACCGCTGTATGGCGTACAATGATCTTCTGATTGATTTACACCTCCTTTAAAGATATCCATGTACTTGACAAATTTCAGCATGTTTACATGATGGGTGTTGAGCAGTAAAATTTTACCGGTGCTAAGTGGCAAAATTTGCTCCCTCCATAGCAAACACCACCTATCATTTTTTGGCACGCAATTTATTCAAGTGGAGAACTTTTTATATACAGCACTTTTTGGCACTCTATTTATTCAAATGGAGAATTTTTTAAGTTTCTCACGATGTATACGAAAAAATATAGTCATGTGATATCTTATTTGGTTTGTCTTTATTAGTTTAACTAGATTTATCGTCCGTGCGATGCACGGGTCATAATCTGATGAAAGCGTAAATATACATGGTTATAAAAAATAATAAATCGAGAACCATTTACTAAGAATGTTTAAATCCTAAACAAAATAATATTTTTCTATTAAATTTTAGTTTATAATTTGTATATGCGTTGTACTATACAATCAATATGTAGTGTTATGTTTTTCGCATCTCTAACATATTGTATTATAAGCTTGAATTTAAATTTGACATTATCGTTTTTATAATTTTTGTGACATGACCTTTCTTTAAATCTTACTTAGAATATTTCATATAATAATACAATTTAGATAATTTAAAGAACCACATTTCATCTTAACTAAACTTATACAATCTTGTATTATATTCATATTGTTTAAACAATAAAATAATTCAAATTTTACTACACCAAAAATTTAATTGTGATAGACAATTATATAGGCAAGGTGTATATTTTTTTTTATTTGTGTTCAAACTCTAACAAGTTTTATCTCTTAATATAATATACAATTTTGGTATCAGTTATATGCAATTTTAAGTTTCTTTTAAAACTTTCAGAACGATCCCCGTAAACTCTCAATGAGTTTAATACTCGTTCTTGCCTCAAAGTGAATGACCAAATAAAAATATTATTTTTATGATAAAAATTTTGTTATCGGCTATATGCAAATTTAAATTTCTTTTAAAATTTTCAGAACGCACTCCATAAATTGTCAATGAGTTCAATACTCATTCTTGCCTCAAAGTGAATGACCAAATAAAAATATTATTTTTATGATAAAAACTGATTTTTTCATGAATAAAAGAATTTTATACAAATATATTTAACTATATCAATTCAATATTACAAATTAAAACATATTAAAATTGATGTACAAAATACAACAATCAAAATTCATATATGAGGTACATCAAAATTCATCAATATAAAAATACAGAAACTAAAAATTACATTAAAATTCATTATACAAAGTACAAAAAACAAATTACATATATCGTAACACAATATTAAATGCTAAAGTAAACAAATTTACGCTTGCTTGACATTTAAATTTGAGTGAAGGTTAAGGCTATAAATAGGCAATAAAAGTTCTCTAATTGTGCTTAAATTTTTCAATATACAAAATTTATCTCCTAATATACAAAATTGTTCTTTATTAATATATATTGATAAGAATATCAAATTTTTATAATTTTTAGTAATGTGAAACTACAGATACTGTCGTTACAAAATGTGCGTTGACAAACGTGACAACGTAAATGTGGTATTTGGACTTGAATCGAGGGGGTAACTATTCTTATTGAAGACGAGTATATCTGTCTTAAGCTTAAGACGTGTCAAGTAGTAGGAATACGACAAAAGTAAAATGTATAGAAAAGAACAAAAAAAATTACGGAGTGTCATATATGGACAAGTGGGATGATTTTTGACCTGTTTTATTGTTAAAACGAATATATTTGTCGGATTTATTGAATAATATAAGCCTTTATTTTTTGGACTTAATTTCAATAAAGTTTAATTCGATTCATTTCATCCCCATTAGATTTAGTCTAGTAGCAACAAATTTGAAATAAACCCAAATCCAAAGTAATCGAAAATAACCCGACACAAATTATTCTTAAAACTCCGATTAATCTGATCCAACTCGATATAATCCATACCCGTATCGAATTACTACTTGCCAAGTCCACGGGAGAAGACCAAATCACAAATTGTGGAATTACTCCTCCCACACGGCAAGCCAACCTGTAGAAAGTTCAAGAACAATTGAACAAAAAAACAAACCTTCATTTACGCACACCGTAACAGTCAATTCCATTTTCAAAATGGGACGTTTGCGACATATACATAATTTATAGATATAATTTTCCAAACCACCCTTTATTTCTTCAACCCTTAACCACCCAAACCTAAACCGCCCCGCGTGCAACTACCCCCTCTCTGCTGCCTAGAGCTGACAAGCCAGACCCGACCCGAAACCCGAGTAAAACCGACCCAACCCAACCCGAAAATACTGCAACTCAAACCCGACCTGACCCGACCCGTAACCCGATATGACCCGATTAAGGCCGACCCGAACCCGAACCTGACCCGACCCGAGATGACTCATAACCCGTAGTTAACTCGATAATTATTTGACCCAACCCGACCCGACAACTGACCTGACCCGAAATTAACCCGACTCCTAATTCTATTCGACCTTATCCAATACAATAAAGACAGAAAAAATCACTTTTAAACACTAAAAAAAATATTTTCAAAAAATATATAATGGATTATTAAGTCACACTAAACATGATTTGACATAAACCCAACATAACCCGACAAATTATCAGAATGAGCAAACACGAAAAAACTCGAATCATCCTAAATTTGAACCAAACTTGACCCAACTTGACAAACCTATCGGAATAACCCAACCCAAGAATGATTCGATCCATACGAATTCGACCCGACTTGACAAATTTATCGGAATGAACCGACCCGATAATGACCCTATTCAACCCAAAATCGACCCGAACCCGACCCGACCCGATAAATCTGCTTGAATGACCTGACCCGAAAGCGATGTGGACTCGACCCGACCCAAACCCGAGCTATGAATTGACCCGATCAACATGACCCGAAAGTGACCCGAAGATACTCATGACCCGATAATGACCCGACCCGACCCGATTGACCCGATTGCCAGCTCTAGACATGTGACATAGATAAGGTAATCAAAACTGTGTTTTAATAGATACGAGGATAAAATAAGCGTAATAACGGTCTACAGGACCATCAAAAGAACTCTGTCCTTACCTAGATCTATTCATTATGAATTTATGATGTTACATTGTTATCTGAAAGTTGAAACAATACAAATAGTAACGGGTACGTCGTCATGAAGAATTTAGTGGTGTAGATTTAGTTAGTAGAATAGTTGTAGATGTTCACGGACTTGTTTCCTTCATGGGAATTGTTTGCAAAAGTACAATCAAGTTTTGCGGTGTTATAACGATCCTCGAGTAGTCGAGTGTATCAAAGAGTTCATAATCTATTTAATAGCCAAGATTAATGAATTAGTCTCTTGTGATAATAGATTTCGAGAGGAGAGAATATTTTATGAAATAGGTTTGTATTATTATCATTCGTGTGTTATTCGTTACAATATAAAGACCTTATACATACTATTCCATATTATTATGGAATCATATCGATATATTTTAATATATAATATCTCCTAACACCCCCTTCCGCAAACCCATGGCGGAAATTTATCGAAATTTAGTGTGATATATAAACGAAAATATAGTGTAATATATAAACGAAAATATATATTACACTATATATACTATTCCACATTATTTTGAGAATTTTCGAAATTTAGTGTAATATATAAACAAAAATATAGTCATGTGAGATCTTATTTGATTCGTCTTAATAAATACCACAAGAATATCAAAATTTTATAAATTTTTTACAATGTATAACTAGACGATGTCGCAAAACATGTATTGTCATATGTGTCGTGACATTATGTAGTGTTTGGTCTTGAATGGAGGGGTAACGATTTTTATTTTTATTACTTTTTAGTTTTGAAAATTTCGGACTTTTGGGCTCAATTGTGTTTTAGGGCTCGATATCTCATATTTGTTGGATGTAAAACTTCTTCAAGTGGGCTTTGACTCTTTTAGCACTAATTAAGTCTCAACTTGTCGGCAAGTTCCATCGTAAAATACATCCATCTTACGATTAATAATAACTAAAAGTCTAAAAGTGTAGAAAGTGAGTGAATAATGTTGGGCAAATGACTACTTGACTCTATATAACTTGAGCAATCTATCGATCTATGCTATTGTATACTCCGTATGTTTTTTAGAAACATCACTTAGAGCAATAACAATAGACAAACTTTATATAAAGTTCTTATTTTGTCATGTCATATTTAGCTATTTTCAATATTTAAGAACTTTAATTCACAATAGATGAACTTTTTATAAAGTTCTTAAATGATATTTCACACTTTTCTAAACTATGTTTATTGATTTTTACATTCTGAAAATAATTTTTATTGGTCTTCACATTCTCCCATATTTACAAACTTGGTTCTTATTTTAGAACTTAATTCTTAAAATTAAGAACAAACTTTTAGTTGCAATAGATGAACTTTTTATTTGTGGTTCTTTGTGACAACCCAAAAAAAAGAACCACTATTGCAAGTGCTCTTATACTTCTAAATTTTAGTATTGATTTTATATAATGTCTAGACGTTATACTTCGATTAGTTTTATTACTTTGTTGAATGATGATGTTGCAATTTAATTAAGCAAGTTGACTTTTATTAATCTTAAAAATCTTGTTTAAAACTTATACGCATTTAAGATATTATTTTTTTTAATATAACCATCAAATATGTTGAAAAAAAGACTGAAATTTTTTTTAAAAGGTGGTCGTCTAGTTTTTACATGTAATGATAAGATTAGTGAAAATCAATTCAATGCTAATTAATTAATTGCCAAATCATCAGTACCTGACGGTGAAAACTAACCGAGATATAACTTTTAGATATGGTTGAGAATCAACATTAAAGTAAAGAGATATAGGTAATGTCAGAGACGGATCTAAATATTTGTAACCACAAGTGAAAAAAAAAACCATGTCACATAGTTAGAAACTCCATTTAAACTAAAGGTCTCAATTTCCTTTTTAATCTAATCCATTTCAACGGTCACATATTATTTTCATTAAAGTAAAGAGATATAGATAATTTGGTAGTAATTAAAATAGGTAGTAAAAGTAAAATAGGTAGTAATGAAAGGATAAAAATAAAAAAGTTAATAATGAATGGCTTTTGTAGTAATTAAGTAGAACTTGTGGGATAATTTGGTCATTTTGTTTACCAAAAATAGTATGATATGGATTGGATCGAAAAGGAAACTAAGACCATTGGTTTGGATGAGAGAGATTATACATTTTAAGAATATTTCAATAATATCAACATTAAAAATGAATATTATTATAAAAATAATAATAATTTTTGAATGTTTCGAAATCAAAGATTCAAGTTTAGACAAATGAATAGTAATTCTTACTTTATTCAAAAAATTTGAAAGTCCGAGTCTCAAATTTTTGTTCAGACTCAAGTGTGTACCGAGTTAAACATAGTCGATCTTAGGTACCGGCGTCAATGTATAAAAAGCCTACGTACCTACGTAAGAAAAGCAAGTAACATAGTCGATCTTAGGTACCGCCGTCAGCCCGTCAATGTATAAAAAGCCTACGTACCTACGTAAGAAAAGCACGTTCGTACGTCAAAAACCTGTCTTTTCTCACAAAAAAAAAAAAAAAAAACTGTCTTTTTATGCTCAAAAAAACCTGTTTTTTCTCACAAAAAAAAAACTCTGTCTGTTTGACGTGTTTGTGCTCAATCTGTCTGTTTGTGCTCAAAAAAAAATCTGTTTTTTCTCACAGTTCACCAAAAATAATTTAAAAACTAATGTACTTTTTTGGCTTTTACATGCGAAATAACGACCAACCCAACAAGTCAACAACACAGTGCACAACCCACCTTCCTTGATCTAACACAGTGCACAACCCACCTTCCTTGATCACAATCGATGATGAAACATCGGACGATATATACTTCATGTTTCGAAAGGTTGGTAGAGCAAACCACCATATATACTTCATGTTTCGAAAGGTTGGTAGAGCAAACCACCATATATACTTCATGTTTCGAAACATAGCACACTCATATATTCTTCAAATGTATTTGAAACACATATAATATAATTTTTCTAATAAAATGAGCTCCGAACAACTCATAGTTTCTCATCAAATCATCACAATCGATGATGAAACATCGGACGATGTCATTGGGGTGGCCACCCCGATTACGAACTCACCCGATATCCCGTCTTCCCCAGGCGACATTGAAATGGTTGAGGTCCCTTCCGAGACCCGCTTACGTGTGGCGGGGATGACATTGGCGTCCGATGAAGTGTCATCATCGGAGGAGGAAGCGAGGCCGCCGCCGCCCGTTGCTCCTAAAGATGTATCAACAATAACCAAACTGATGTTCACAGCTTCAGTGGCAACTATTTTGGTTAATGCAAACAATAATAATGATAATAAAAATACAATTGGATTATTTAGGTCGTGGGAATCATGTGTTGAGACCTCAACCCAATTATTGGCCTTGATATTGATGCTATCTGGGATATACGCACGTGTTGAGCGCCCGCACGTGTCGAAATGGTTACAAATTGTTGGACAAGTTATTTGCTTGCTTTGTTTGATCATCCTCCACACACCTTTGGTCTGCATGATCAGCAAGTAATCCGTCCATTCAATTCCATTCATCATTATTTACGAGTATTTTTAAATTTCGGTACAATATATAAACAAATACTCCCTCCATTCATATCCAAATAATCCATTCACTATTTGCACAGTCTACGTGACGGTACTTTAACCTTGTTTTTCGCTATGTATAAGCGACATTTTTTTCGTTAAAATTATAATTTATGAAAGATTTTTTCATAAGCATTTCATATATATTGTTTTCACATGTTAATTTTTCATATTTCACAATTTATTTTCAAAATCAAATTTTAGAAATGTTGACTTCAAAAAGCAAATGAGTCATTTGGATATGAATGGAGGGAGTATATCATCTGGTATTTATAAGAATTGTCATTCACTGCATTAATTTAAGAGGTTATGATATGCTTATCATATGCTTATAATATAAAAAGTTGTCGATGCTCTAAAAAAAAAAATTTACACTGCATAAAAATGAGAGGAAAAATGGACTGCGTCGATGAATTTTATTCGTTGCAGTCCAATAATTTGAGAGAGAATTAGAGTAATCTTACGAGGTAGGGGAAATGAGAGGGACAATAATTTGGTAATGTATGGACTGCGCCGATTAAAATTTGGACTACACCGATCACGTCCCATCAAATAATCAATTAAGAAAATTGTTTGAAGTCACAACGTCGACGAATTCAAGTGAGGTCGTTGTAGTATGTTTTTTTTTTTTATGAATGAAATTAATTTTTTTTTCTTTTTAACAAGCTTCCGTATTAAATTTAGCTTCCAAAACTTTGTGATCAAATTTTAATTAGTTCTTGTATTATTAATGTTATATGTGTGAAAAACTGCTCACAAATAACTTGTTTAGTGATTTTTTGGATACCGAAATTCACAAGCGTGATATATAAAATGGAAAAAACACTCAAATAATTACCAATATGGTGATAATTAATATTTTTTTTTATGAAAAGAACTTCCGAAATAGTACGCACGAAGGTGCTGATGACTGTGATGAGAATCGAACACCCAACCTTACGATTAGAGTAAGGGAGCTCTTACCATCTATTTGAGCTAACCCTCGTTCTCAAATGGCGATAATTAATAAAGTGCAAAGTTGCACTTCCATGGTTATAAATGTATATCATACGGAGTATAAAAAAAATTAAACCCAATTAATTATCAAGATGCAAAAATATAATTAATATATGAATGAAAAAAATTAACATAGTTAGAAAATCACATACCAAAATAGTGGGTTAATAACAATTTTTTTTAAATAAATAATAACTTATAACTTATTGTTATTAATATTAAAATAATTTTTAAGTTGCAAATTACCTTTAGGATTAGTTAGTTTAAAAAGTCAAAATTTAAAAAGAAAAATGTGAAAATATAACAAAATTATATTTATATCCCTGAGTGGTAGGACTCTTATTATGGAATGCAACTCAATTCCCTTAATTTCTATCGTAGACTATTTCCCGAAATCATTATTTACATTTGTCACAAGTATATATACACTAGCTCGTATATGATTCTTAACCAATTTTTATTTAAGGCAGATATATCCGTCACTTATTTTATTGTTAAAATAAAGAGAAATTCTATGTGGTACCCAGAGGTGGCCACGGGCCGGGCCGGGCTTGTTTTGCTCGACCCGAAACCGGCCTGTTTGGGGGTGGCGGGCCGGGCCGGGTTGACCAAATCTCGGCCCGTTGGTTGCAAAATAGTCAAAATCAATGGACCCGACGGGCCGGGCCGGGTCGGCTAAATCGTGGCCCGGAACCGGCCCTTCTATTGGACGGGCGGTTACGGGTCGTGGAGGGCTGGGCCGGGCCGGACCTTCAAAAACGTGGCCTGATTGGCGGGCCGGACCGGGCCGACCCGTTGAATTGGCCACCTCTAGTGGTACCCCTCTATTTTCTCATTTTCTAAGTTGTAACCTTCATTTTTATTTTCAAATCCATTGTCTTCACAAGATCTCTGTTTCGGAAAAAAAATTCGCCACTTTCTAAACATGTGGTAAGAGTTATGGTCGGTCAAACGTTTTTTACTGAATAAACTTTGACCAACTATAACTCTTTGTCACGATTTCCGAAAGCTATAAGTTTTTCTCCAAATTGATCGTTTCTACAATATTTTGGTTTGAAATAAAAATCGCCGCTTTTGAAACTCGTGATTAAGAGTAATCGTGAGTCAAAGATACTTTGACCAAAAAGAGGGTATAACATAGAATTTGGAAAAACATAGGGGTACCATACAGAATATCCATTTTTTTTATTTAACAACATCCCCATTTTCAATTAAATTGAGATGTCAAACATGTATAACAATATAACATAAACTGTTGCGAAAATGTCGATAATTAACCCGTATTTTGACCCTAACCCGACCCGTGACCTGTATACACCTGACCTGTATATTACCCGAACCCGAAATACACCCGACTCGTATTATACCCTAGTTTTTATTACCCGAACCTGAAACCCGTCCGCCCGACCCGTTTGACAGGTCTAGTTAGAGGATACTCCCGAGATTTGTACCCCAGACCATTAACTTTCAACCTGAAAGGCAACCCGCTAGGCCGCACAGATGTTTGTAACATAAATCTACTTATTTTTTATCTATATATATAAAAAACAAAAAAAAGAGGCTCTTCCACATTGGAGGCCCAGTTCCACCGACTATGTTGCCCTCCCTGTTAGACGAGCCTGAACAGAAGAATGGGAGGAGAAAGCAATGTTGTTCAAATTGCTAAAAAAATGGTTTCTAAATTACCACTACGTATCGTTAATTTTTCTATAAATGTAATAGATCAACTCTAAAGTAACTGAAATTTGGATGGAAAAACATCGAAAGTCCCTTAACTGAAAATTTTGAAAGTTTAGGTCCTTAACTGGAAAATAATCCAAAGTTTAGGTCCCAATCTTGTCCTTTACTCCTAATTAAAGACAAGAGTTACAAGAAAATACTATGGAATAATTTTCATTAATTAATTACTAACATTTAATCATTAATCATTAACTATATACTAAAAGAGAATACACTCAAGCATTTTGAGCTGACATGTCATTCTCACAAGGCTTTGATTTCCCGCCTACTACATACTCACCTACACATATTGGGCCTCTATCAACAAAGCCCTAATCTAATTAATGTATCTAAATCAACAAAGCCCTAATCTAATCAAAGTACGTACCAAATATCTATTACTTATTTGCAATAATTATTTTAATTTGAATCAGGAAAGATTCTTTTTATGTATATCCTATTTAATTAATGTGCCTAATCTTTTGCATAAATATTAGGGTTTTTTGTCAGAAGGTACCTAACATTTAGGCAAGTTGTAAATATGGTACCTAATATTTTTTTTGCCCAAACATACCTAACATTTACATTTAGTTGCTGAATGGTACCAAATTGAATTTTCCGTCAAAAAAAGTCAAGATTCCGTCTTGACTAACGGAAGTTTGCTAACATGGACCCAAACTTTCTTGAGAGTCTGATTTGGCTCCTTTAATTTCTCATATCTAATGATGTTTCTTCATCTCTATTACCATTTATATTTCTTTTTATTTATTTTATCATATTATTCACTCTCTACATTTTTCATACTATGTCGAGCTCTCGGAGTTCATCCTCAACCTTACCAAACTCAAGATAGATGTTCAACTGTGCATTGCAGTGACGGTGTTGATATTTTCGATATTTCAGAATTCAGGAAAGCGGTTTGTTACGTGCAAGTTCTATAATGCAAAGATGGGTATGAGTGGATGTAAGTATTTCAATTGGATTGTTGATACTATGCCTATTTGGTAAAGAGAAATGATGGGTTTTTGAATGAAAATTATATAAGTCTCCAAATGAATTGAAACAACAAAAATTTATTTCGTAAACGACAATATAAGATTTTTTTTTTACCAAAGCCAATCAATTTATTATGTTGAATCATACAACACATAAAATTTTTTAATTTATTGAATTAAAGCAAACCCTAAAATAATAAGACAATTAAAGTTTTAGATGAAGTGCAAGTCATTAGTTTAAAATTCAGAGACTTTAGTAAATGACTTACACTAGGAAAAGAAGAGGAGAAGTGTAGAATTGGAAGAAACGAGGAGAAGAAGACGAAATCAATGAAGAAGGAAATGAAATGTAATCGGAAAAAGTGAAGAAAAAAATAGTGGTCAAGGAAGATGAATTGACTTTAAAAGACCAAAGTAATCAAGAAAAAAAAAAGTAAAAAGAAGAAAGAGAACTCCATCTAGGCAAACTTCCGTTAGTCAAGACGGATTCTTGACTTTTTTTGACGGAAAATTCAATTTGGTACCATTCAACAACTATATGTAAATGTTAGGTACGTTTGGGCAAAAAAAAATGTTAGGTACCATACTTACAACTCGCCTAAATGTTAGGTACCTTCTGACAAAAAACCCTATATTTAAAGTTCTAAAATATAAAGTTTAGTCGTATTTTTCCTGTCTTTGAAGGCATCTTATAGTGAAATGTGAATGTTATTTTTGCAGAAGACTTTTGCTCACCTGCTTTCGACAACGTTGAACAATCCGAACTTGGATTATTGAGTGCCTCAACACTGATTTTACAATTAGCTCCGATAAGTATATCATTTCGTTCATTTTTGAATTTTACGGTAAACATTTTATTTTTTTTATTTCGATCGGAAGTCATCATGATTATTTGTAGTTACTGCAAAATGCAGGACTTCATCTCTATCATCTAATGTGCAAATTGTTGTACATGGTACGTTCGTCGCATATATATCTATGTTTATTCGAGAAGTAAAACCCGCCCAACAATTCAATCTATTAGAATTTTATATTTTGGCAGGAGTAAGCAACATTACACTTGATTCCGCATCAAGTATGGTTCATTGACCACTCTGAGGCTCTCGAAACGTTGTTTTCAAAGGTGCCTCTATGTTCTCTCCTTAAACATATGTTATAACAGCCCGACCCACCACGGTCATAACACACCCCTTCTAAAGATGAGATGCCCACTTTTGGGGCCGTTTTGTCCTCATTTAAGCCCAAAAGCACAAGATCTTGTTAATTAGGTGGTGGGTTGAATCTCTTCTAAATATATCATATTCTCTTAAATTTCCCGATATGGAACCTTTAACCTTTAAAACTCATGGGGTGTTAAATATGTAATTTAATCATACGCTTTATTTACCTAAAGTTCGATATAGTTCGATATATATATTTCCGGAGATACATAAAACAGACATTACATACCTGAATTCAATAAAAAATACTAAAAAAACAAAAATTAAAATCATTGGTATATAATCATGATGACTTAATCAGATGGAACGACAACCTCAAGCTTAGTACTCTTCAACAAAGAAGCAAAAAGGGTGGTTGGAAAGCCGATAAAAAAGCTATTAGACGTGTATGAAAAGAAAGATTACACAAATTCAACACTACTCCCTCCGATCCACCGATTCTTAACGTTTACTTTTTCACATATATCAATACGCATTTTACACCACAAATATCTTTTATTTTATATTAATAAAAATTATACAAATTTGATATTAATAATGTACTCACAAAGACGAATCAAACAAGATTCCACATGGCTATTGTTGGGGGTGTAAATACCCGACTCAACGTACGCCTA
>JAUEKU010120283.1:0-12632 GCA_032274805.1 Gypsophila paniculata
AATATTTTTTATGTTAACATATGATGATCGAGTTTGACGCCCTCAACTAGGGGTGTTCACCGGTCCGGAACCGGACCGGACCGGACCGGACCGGATTGATCCTAGGACCGGTCAACCCCAAAATCCAAACCCGGAGACCGGACCGGTTAGAGGGCCTCAACATCGTAATTCCATATATACATTAACTAAGCATTCATTATATAGGCATTTTACAATGTTATCACGAGTAGTAAAAGGAACATATCGGACGTATTATCTAAAGTTAGTGTTTTTCTGAGTTTTGCGATGAGGTTTTTGAGCTACATATAAACCCTTTATACAAAACTTCATAAATTTTATGGGAATGCTCACAAACTTTTAAACAAAACTCAAAAACTTAAATCATGATGTGATACATCGGATGTATAATCCACGTATTGTATCACGAGCCTTTGATCCATAAAACATCTCATATAACTTCGTATACATATGGTAGCTCCATTTTTATTTACATACAAATATAGTTTGATTAATTAAATTATCAATTATTAGTCAAAACCAACGACATCTTTTTCCCTAACCTATTTATTTAGATCAAATCATATTTTTATATAAAAAACGTTTAGAATAAAAAGATAGAAAAAGTTAAGAAGGAAAGCATACAAAAGTAACAATTCAAGTCACTAATTTAGTGCCCGTGTAAATGTACAGTTAATTTAGATCTAGATATTTTAGTCAATACTCCGCAGTTAATAAATTAATTCTATAGGTTGTTTTTAGTTTTTAAACCCATTATATAAAAGGTTAATATCTCTCAAATTATGAGTATACACCTTATCAGATACTCATTTTGATAAAAACCTACTTATCAAAGTGTCCCTAAGTACTAATTATACATTTTGTTCACAATTTTATTGAATCCATTTTCAATTAATATTCCGACGATTTTTATTTATGAAGTATTATACTCCTTGAATTGTACCTAATTATTTTTGTATTATATAAGGATGTATTTGAAGTAATTTATAATATATTTTATCTTGAAATATACAAAACAAAATTTTAAGGATGGTTGAAAAAATTATGATGTCATTTTCATAAATTGCTTGTGTGAGATATACTTCGTATGATTTAGAAAATATTTTGAGAAATTTATTTATTCTTAAGATGGATGACTGTTTTA
The DNA here is from genome assembly GCA_032274805.1 of Gypsophila paniculata. Lineage (NCBI taxonomy): Eukaryota > Viridiplantae > Streptophyta > Magnoliopsida > Caryophyllales > Caryophyllaceae > Gypsophila > Gypsophila paniculata. The sequence goes on from JAUEKU010120283.1 coordinate 1,163, forward strand.
TGGGAACCACAAATTCTTATATAAGATCGTCTTATTTTAAGTTAAAATAAGATCACACTACATATTGTTAAAATTAACCATCACTTATATTAATTTGGTAACGCTTTTATTGGTAGTACGTAGTAGCTCTCCTTTATCGTTGTAACTAATTTGATATATTTCGTATCCCTTTAATCATAATTGTAAATGTTATTATTTTAATATTATTTGTAACCAATTCATGTTTAATTGTAACTCTTTTTAAGATAGTCTTATGATAACTTAAAATAAGACCGTCTTATCAGAGACTTTTGTAAACTAGTATCAGTGTAAGCTACAAGCCAAACACTAACAATTGCAGACTCAACTTAACAGAACCAGAGCCCGACTTTTAAGCTCAATAGCTTGTGAGATTTATAGCAAGTATGACACTTGTATCAATTATTCCTCTACAAGTATGGTATAGCACAACAGTGCACTATAGCTCTAGGATTCACACCCCACCTCACCCTATGAAAACTACTATACAAACATGATGCTATAGCTGTCTAGATCAATGACTTGCTAAGACTTATTCTTGCACTGAGAGATGAAAATTAGATACTCCCATCTGTTCCTTTATATGACGTTTTCACATTTCGAGATACTCACTTCTCTCTTCAGTTCTAATCAAATATCATGTGAATAATATGTACTTCAATGAAGGTATATAGTTCTAATCAAATATCATGTGAATAATATGTACTTCAATGAAGGTATATATTGAAACAACTATGATGATAGAGGACTAAGTTTTTTAATTCTTCTCAATATACCTTTTTTTTTTTGTAAAATCAAAACATCAAAGGCTTATCTTAGAACAAGAAAAACACGCCATACAATGAACAACAAAGGGAGCAAAAAGTTCAACGAAGAGACATAAGAATGACCTTCTTTAATCAGTTACAAGCAAAATATAATACAGCTGTCTGGAAGGGATGTGATATACAGGCATTTAGGAAAACACTGTGCTAAGAAAATGTCACATACCATTTCAAGAAACTCGTCGTCGGTTATAATACTATACGGTGAACTCATTTCGACTGGCATTCCAAGTCTATCAGCATGGTAGGATCCTTTGGAATCAACTGGTGAGTTTGATGCGTGTCCTTTACTACCAGAATGCTTAAATGGTGCCCCTTTATTATCCATGATCGGCAAGTATTCAGAAGGAGATACTCCAGCTGATCCATGGTGTCCTAAATGTCTACTTGCTTCGGAATGATATTGGTAGAAAAGAGATGGGTGAAGCGTATAAGTGGTTCCCCAGTTTATATCGTATGGTGAGTCATTGCAAGCATCCTCTGGAAAGGAACATCCAGAGTCGAGATCATGGCTGCTGACAAGAAAATTCCATTCAAAACAAAATCTGAATCTAACTATGAAAACTAGGGAGGTTTTAACCTGTTTGAGCTCACAAACCTAAACCTAACCGTATAATACTCCAAGCATCTTTAATTTGTTTATTGCAGAGTAATGTATTTTAAGTGCATACCTCATCATATTTGGATCTTCTTCGAACTCTTTATCAATAAGGTCACAAAGTGCCTCTCCGACATCTGTCGGCAGCTCCTGAAATGTATTTTAAATACATGAGATACATCACAAGTGAGTACGTTTATGAAAAAACGAAGAAGCAGAAAAGACGATCCACTATTCCACCTGGCAGTCTCTGCTAATTTTGACAGGTTTGTACTCGTTCAAAGGGTTTTTGAGATGCAGAGTCTTATAGAACGGCAAATTACTTAGCCGCAACCATTTGACTTTAAAACTGCGTCCCCATGGTTTATTAGCACCAGTTCCTTGACTCCATAATCTCTCCCGCCTTTGGCCAACAGAGGAGATCATTTCCGCATATCCGTTGAATAAACCACTTGAGTTGACACTAAATATCAAAATAACTTTACGAGAATTCTGCAAGACAATAAATACTCTATGATACATAGGCATTAAGAACATACAACATCACATTATAAAGAAATCAAGCTTACATTAAAGGCTTCTTCCAGAATTGGCTCATTCATGACTTGCGTAGCCCAAATCCCTTTCTCAACTGATAGTTGAATATTTTCGTAATTTAAGCTCTTAATAATGAAGTATCTCATGTTATGCATTTTCTCGCCAATAACAAAATTTGAATTATCCATATGACTTTCATCCCGTTCTTGCTTTGTCCTAGGGCTGTCTCTATCTCTATGTGCACTATGGCCGGTTCTTTCTGAAGATAAATTCAATCTTGTCCAATATCAGCGAGCATACAAAAGAAAGATTGAGTAAACATTGGCAATGCAAAAGAGAGGTAAATACCAACTAAAGAAACACATTGTAATAAAACGATTGGGTGTATATTGAGTAAGTCCTTTTGGAATAGTTCAGACTTCAGAGTACAGCCAAATCGTCAAACGTGCATATTCAAGCACAGTAAAATGCTAGCCACAGTTCGCATCAACTCAATTCTTAGATAGCAGAAATACATACAAAAACATAATGTTTCCGACCGCCAATATACAAATGGTCCAAAGGAGATGCTATTATGTCAAAGTGAGTAAAAACACAAAGATAAGACTTTTGGTTCATTGATCACGATGAAGATACATTACTAGATAAAATTTACGTTTAAGTACCAACTGGATTGGTAATACAGAAGGTAGTAAGAGGCAAATAACAGCACAGAAAATAGAGGATTGCAGAACAGATGAATTGAAACTATACTAAACAGAATGATATCCAACGACAGCTTAGCTTCTACTGAAATAAATCAAAAGGGTTGCAGTATTCCCATCAAATTAGTAATTTTCAAGTTTCATCCTTTTCTGCATCCGGCTTGGCAAAAGGGGAGAATTTTTCTCTCTAAAGTAGAATTTTAACTAACAAATTATGAGAGTTCCCGAAAAGCTGGAAAAGTGAAAGAGAAATACTAATGCATATACATGACGAGCCAAAAGCTGCTAGAATCTAGATGCTTGTAAACCATGGGGACAATGATAGTTAATTATACTTTGTTCTTCACCGTCCTATGGAACCTGATAAATTGACCTCCATATTCTATGTTTTGGGCACTGAATGTTAGTTTAAAGGTAGATCCCATATAGATCAATGTGCCTCAATACGCTTAACACTCAGATATAACCCACGACACTCACTGAAAACACGTAACCTTTTTCTAATCCATAATGGAAAACTAGACGCTAACTGCTTAGTCAGAGTACCAGTAATAGCATATCAGCTGAAGTGAAGCCAATAAGAGGCTCCTAGGTCCCTTATTCAGTGAATTTATCTTCCAAAGTATCAACAGATATAAAAGGTAATCAAACTTCGGTGCCAGTGTTCACCATCAGTGCATCACTATCAAAACATAGATAATCGAGGAAAACAATACAGTATAAACTCATATTATATATGTTCCATAGCAAGGGATTCCCCCAACCTTTTATAAGCCCGGGTCAAGGAAAATGGGGAGCCAGTAGTTTGATTAAGTTTCAAGTATCGACCTCTTCTTTTTATTTTCTGACAGGGAAGATCTTTTCTCACAGAGAGATTTTTCTGAGAAATTAAAAGTCCAATGAAACAATTCATTAGCAGTTCCTATGTCAACTTCCCGGATAGGAAAAGCTCTACACAGAATACTTACCACTTTGATAACGTGAAAGAGGCAAACCATGACATCCTAGGAACCAGGCTTGGGGTTTCAGAAATGACATCATTAGTTTACAGCTTACGATTCAATGCCAATTTCAGAACGATCGTTACAGAGTTTATACCAACAATTTAAAATACTACGCCTTCAAGAACACCTTCAGATAATTTAGCAATTAACGTCAGACATTATCTACGTCTATGTTACCATATTGGATCAGCCACTAGTAAGCTGCCCGTTCTTGGGCATCCTTAGGTTAACAAAATGTTGGCTGACTGCCGGTTGCTTAGGCATTAGGCATGGCAAGGTAGGGTTCCTAAAGCCCCTGGACAAAAGATACAAGGGACTAGATCCCTTTACAAGGACACCCTCAATCTAAGGATATAGGTGAAAGACAAGGGCGGGTGAAGGAACCCCTCTAGACTATTGAACATTATTGGCTGTTTGAAACTTGATACGATGGGTAAACGACAAAAGATCCGTGGATGACCGCCAGGACAAGCAACAATATCCGATCCTCCAGGTAAAGGGTTATAATTTTATCATGCCTAGTATAAATTCCTATTACATTTCCACAAGATAATTCCTAGTTTGGACCAAAAAAATGGAGGGAAGTCAGAAAGAAGAAAAAGGAAACATCTAATATCCCTTGTGTAGGTAACATTGTCCTTCTATAGTTCAAAACAAATCCTCCTCAAGTTGACGAGATATAAAGGGTTAGTTCTATTGTCTGTCTATCCCAAGTCACATCTTCTTATCGAAATATCCCTCGTTGCCTCCCCATTTCCTCTCTCACCAGTGGTCATCTAAGTGAAAAATCCTAACCCCTTCTCTTTCCTCTCCTCCCTTCATCACTTCCAAATTGGGTATCCGAAGAAAGTCCAAGACTCGACAGTAAATTCACGGTAAGACTAACTTACAATTGAAAAGGTCTCCATAAATTCACACTTTAATTCAGTCTTGTCAACCTCCCCGACTTAACAATACAAATCATCATTGGTTAGGTCAAAAACACAAAAGATGCAATTAACCAATTGGAATTAGTTCCATTCATCAATGAACTACACATTACAATTACAGCAACTTCATATACCATCTACAACCGACATTAATCCACCCATCAATGAGCTCCACGTCTCCACACTACAATTACATCAACTTCATATACCATCTATGATTCTAGGCCAAACAATTAACAAACTCCCCTAATCCCCCTCTTCAATAATGACGACATAGCCTTAGTCTCAAAATCATTTAGGGTCCGCTAACATAAATACATCAACTTCAAATACCTACCAGCCCAAAAGATTAACAAACTGCCCTATTTACTCCTCAACACGACGACGACCACCACCACCAACAACCACAACAACAATGCCTTAGTCCCAAAATCATTTAGGGTCGACTTACACGAATCACCATTTGGAACCGTCCATAAATAACAATCAAACCATAACCCGAAAAGTAAAAAAAGTTAACAACGAACAACAAAATTACACATTTCATAAAAGGGTAGCCTAATCTTGCAAAACACACATACAATAAAATCCCAAATATAATTTACCAATTTTAGTCCACTAGAGTATATCAACAGTAAAAATAGCAAAAACAACAGCAGCAACAGGAGTAAGTCGAGTGTGTCTAGTAAAAGATCGTCTTTTACTTTCAAATTATAACACCGAGGGCATAATACTAAAAAGTACATACCTGGGTCCTCCATTTTGTGTAGTAGACAAGAAAAAAATTATGGAGTGTTAAACCATTTTTAGAGAAGTTACTAAGTTAACTTTTTTTTGTTAAATTGTCATCCAAAAATTATATAGAGATACTTGTACTTTGTAATGTAGTTTGGGTACAAAGAAATTAAGAATGTACGGAGTACTTTGTATGTAGAACAGTAGAAGTGGTTTGTTAGGTGAAAATTCACATTTAAGACGGGTCGTCCGTCATAAATTTAAGACGGGTTACAATAAAAACAAAAGTTCAATGCATTGAAAAAAGTAAAAAAAATTTGTCTCATATGTACAAGTGAGTAATATTTGATCTATTTTAAATTTAAAACGGATATATCTGTTTTAAAAGAGACTTATTGGTGAGAATTAACTCCCCAATAAGGCCACTCCAAGGGTTACAAATTAAAGATTTTGGTAAAGCGCGGATGATTGTATGTGTATGAGGGAAAGTTTAGGATATAATTGTGATGATTATAGTTCCTTTGATTTATGAATTGTTTATATTTATTTTTGGACGGTTTTTTTAGGGTAAGTGGAGTGTTGGTATTAAATTACTCAAATACCTTTACGTTGATAAAAAAAAAAAAAAAAAAAAAGTAATTGGCGATTTGATGTGGAAGGAGAAAAAGGTGAGGGTATAAATAAATTTTTGTGTTATAAAGTTTTCCCAAAATGAAAATGTAAAAAATTAGATAAATCATCCCACACTAGAAAATGTAAGGAATTAAATGGATCAGTATGGTCATAATTTAATCAATTGTACGATAAGCAATTAAGTATTATGATAGTCATATTTTAGTTACAGTTAATTTATCGTTGTATATAACGCTCTCATTTAAATTTTTTTTTTTTTTTTTTTTTGGAAAGACTTAGTTTTTATTGGAAACTAATTAGTGGCATTTGAGTCTAATGTGCACCAGCCGGCAAAAAAAAAAAAAAAAAAAAGTCTAATGTGCACATGTTAAGGTAACTAGTGAGGTAGACTTCAAAAAGTTTTCATATAAGTGACCAATATTAGAAAAATCCATTTTATTTGAAAATTAAATGGAATCTCACATCATGCTTCAAATGCTCTTTAATTAAATGAAAAAGAAAATTTAACATTTTATCAAAAAAAGAAAATTTAACATGTTTATAAATTAAATTTTATTAGTATATATAGAATAGATAAGTCGGCGTTAGTGAATATCAAATCTAATTATAAATATAATAATTTTTATAAGAAAAATCAAAGACCAAAATCTAGCAAATGATCATGCAAATGTGTCTTTAGAAAAACAAAACAATAAAGGATCATATCTTCCAAAATAATTGATAAAGAATTTACAATGGGTGGACTAAGAAAAAAATAAAATAAAGGAAAAAACACAATCTCGAAAAAGTTTATATGAACATAGATGTTATAAGTACGACCGCGATACGCTTATACTATTACTTTCCTCGTTTATATAAACAAGGAAAGACAGTTTCACACTTCGCTGTACTTTCAGTTTTTAGAGTTTACAACTACCATTTTATGTCCAATGTGACCTCCCCAGCTAGGGATGACATAAGTAGCTTGCGGCCCCCCTCACAACTTTTTGTGATCTTCCAACACCTGTCCTTCTTCCTCGTCTTTCCCTTACCTTTGTTTACTGCACCACTGTTACTAGAAGCCCCCACACTCGAAAACTGTCCCCTTGAAGTGCGTTTATTAGAACCTCTTTCTCACCCAGCTCGAAAGTAACCTGAACCTTAAGCCCACCCTTCTTTTCCTCCGCTGTCAGCTCATAATCCTCGTCCTCCTCGTCATCATCGTCATCGTCGTCCGCGTCATCTTCGTCAACTTCCTCATCATAAATGTGCATCATGCTACTCATAGCTTTTTGATGCACCTCGATCAGTTTCATCTTGCGGGCTTCCATCCTTTCAGGTTGTCTTTCCTCCGACATCTCAGCCCCCGTAACAGTCCCCTTGGCCACGGTCTCTGCCGTTTCACTTGCCTTACCCAGTCTTCATCTCACCACCCCTGTCACAAACATTCGCAGCCAACTCGTTAACTATTTTAGCAACCGTGTCACTTTGTATTTCAGTCATCTCAAGCCCCAACTCAGAACCCCTCTCATCCTCCATTGCAGGCCCCATCTCAGTCACCCTTTCACTCCCCTTTTCAGAGGTATCATCGACCACTTTACTTGTTGTCGTCTGATTACTTTTAATCATTGTCGTCTGATCACCTTTAATTTTATCACCAATAAAACTGGTCGCAGCCAAATTAGCTTCCTCAACAGTAATCCACGTCTAGACTTCCGTAATTCGTATGTCTTCAACAATGGTACGGGTCGTCGATCCACGGTCTGAACCTTAGTATTGGCAATGTCAGGCACTTGAGCCAACTTAGCCCCTTTAATGGTATCCGCCTCCGTAGCAGCCTCAGTGAACGTAGTCGTCTCAGTCCGCTCAATAGGACTTGTACGCCTGGATTTTCTCAACTCGTACTTTTTCAACATTGGAGTATCTCTTCCACGTGAGATTTTGGGACCCCTTTCACTCGTATGTACCTCCTCCGTCGCATTAAGCACCTTACCAGTGTCAACCTCCGTAACGGCTTCAGTCGTCTTTGCCGTCTCAGAACTCTCAATACGACACGTACGCTTCGATTTTTGTAACTCGTATGTTTTCGGCACGGCTACTGCTTTTCCTCGTTTCTTTGTCATCTGCATTGAACAAAGAAGTTGTTAACACATTCTGAACCTGATTAGGAAGTGCAAATCTAACTTCTGAATTATCTACAAGGGTAGGGAACAAATCAAACACGGATTCGATGGAAACCAAACACAAATCTCATAGATATACCAGGGAAACCAACCATCACTAACAATTAAACCATATCAATCTCTCCTAAAATCGAAATAAAGAGAACAAAATGGTACCATTTCAAATACGTTTCGAAATATTAGGTTTATCCGACTTTCGATCTAGGTTAGGAACTCCGGCTAATTCATAGCAGATGCATATTATTTCAAACAAAAAAACCTCTAAAATGGTTAAATGTAATAAATCAGTGAAAATCAGTGGAACAATGTAAACCCTAAAAGTTGAAAATTTAGAAATTAGGATTGGCAAAAAAAAAAAGGATGCCAAATTAGATACACAATCTTTCACGATTGAGTGTTTAATTGGGGTTGAGAAATCTACAAATTTTTCAACCAAAACGATGGCAGTATCCGGCACAAATAATAAGAAAATCGTACCTTCAAATGGTTAGGACTTTCGGAATCGTCGAATGGTGAGCTGTTCATCGGAGACAAAGTGTTCACAGTTTGACTAAAAATCGAATAAGGTGAACCGACGTGGGTTGATCGCTAAGGTGGCCGAACTACGAATGAAGGTCGTCGGAGTTCGCCGGAGTTGATGAGAATAACAAAAAAGAAGTTTGAGGGAGAGACTGGTGGAGCCGGGAATAAATGAGTGAGAGTATGAGGGAGACGGGAAGAAAAAATGAAGAGTTTGAGGGAGAGGAGAAGATGAAATGACCGGTAGAGTTTGAGGGAGAGAGGAGAAGAGAAAAGACTGGTAGAGTGAAGTAAATGTGGGAGCGTGAAAGTAATGGGGGGACTAAATTAGTAAAATCATTAAAAAAAAGGTCGACAATGATTAGTACAAGGGAAAAGTCTTGCCAATGCTGTTGAACATTAATCAAAGTGCTTTTGTACAAGGGAGGTCTATCCTGGATAATATTCTTATTTGTGAAGATCTGGTGCGCTTATATAATAGGAAGACCTGTTCCCCAAGATGCTTAATGAAGGTAGACTTGAGGAAAGCATATGATAGTGTGGAATGGTGTTTCCTAGATGAGTTAATGGGGGGCACATGGGTTTTCCCCGTTGGTTCAAACACTTATTGATGGAGTGTGTCACTACTCCAAGCTATTCACTACTAATTAATGGCAATATGGTTGGCTTCTTTAAAGGGAAGAGGGGGATTAGACAGGGTGATCCATTGTCCTCCCTTCTTTTTCACCTTATGTATGGACTATCTCAGCAGGATATTGAATGTAGTTGATAAACAGAAGGAGTTCAAGTTCCATCCAATGTGCAAGCCAATCAAACTAAACCATTTGTGTTTTGCAGATGATTTAGTAATGTTTTGCAGAGGGGACTGGAGCTCTATGGGACTGTTGGTCAGGGGTATGATGGCCTTTTCTAAGGCTAGTGGTTTGAGGATGAATGCTAGCAAATCAGCTGTGTATTTCAATGGTGTTGATGAGTCAATTAAGAGGCTGTTTTTGGAGGAATCTGGCTTTACTCAGGGGAATTTACCTTTTAAATACCTTGGAGTTACCATTTCCCCTAAAAGGTTGAGTATATTGGAGTGTAATGGATTGGTTGAGAAGATTATTAGAAGAATTAAAGGATGGGGATGTAGGAAGTTATCCTATGCTGGTAGATTGACTCTAGTTAACTCAGTGCTGCTGTCTATCCACAACTATTGGGCAACTATATTCATAATACCTAGTAAGGTTATAAAGAGAATTGAGGCCATATGCAAGAACTACTTATGGTCAGGGGCTGAGGATTACACTAAGGTACCCCCTGTGGCATGGCAAACTATTTGTAGATCTAAAGATCAAGGTGGACTGGGGGTCAGAGATGCACAGACCTAGAATGTTGCAACAATTGGTAAATTTGTGTGGTGGATAGCTAGTAAGAGTGATCATTTGTGGATTCGGTGGGTTGATCATGTCTACTTAAAAGGGCAAGCTTGGCAAGATTATCAGCCCAAGACTGATGCAAGTTGGGGATGGAAACGGATTTGCAAAATTAAGGACAGGTTGAAGGTTGGATATATTGGTGATCAATGGACTGTTGGTACATCTGGGTATTCTGTCCAAAGTGGATACCAATGGTTAGTAGGACAGCAGCAGCAAGTGGAGTGGAGACATGTAGTTTGGAATAGATATAATCGTCCTAAACATTCGTTCATAGGATGGTTGGGGATGCAAGGTAGGCTACAGACCAAAGATAGGCTGATCAGAATTGGAGTGTGCTAGGATGCAGTTTGCTTGCTTTGTGCAGATGGGATTGAATCAGTTGATCACCTTTTCTTTGCCTGTCCATTTAGCATCAGATGTATGAGGCTGGTGCAAGCATGGTCGGGTATGTATTGGACCTCTCTACAAAGCATTGTCACCGGTTACAAAGGCAGGGGGAAAATGTTACAAAGACAGGTTAGCTATGCATGTGCTATGGCTCTGATATACCATATTTGGCGTGCTCGAAACAACTGCAGGATTGATCTTTGTGTGCAGTATCCACAGGCCATTGTCCAGGAGATTATTTGGGAAGTCAAGCAACATATTCAGGCTAATATACGTGCGTTGAAAACTAGGGATGTTAGATGGCTTATAGCCAAAAAGATGATAGATACGTAGTGAATACTTTAATTTGGTTGTTGTTTGTTGTTAGTAGCGCTTTAACGTTGTAAAGGTTTCTCTGGGTTATTAATGGAATTACCTTTTACCAAAAAAAAAACAATATATTAATTTAGATTAGTTATGAAATATTTTAGTTTATTGACAAATTTTATTTTTTTAAAAATTCATTAATTGTTAATCTATAAAAACATTAAAATGATGTTGTTAAATCTTTTACATGAAAATGTAGTTACTTTTCTATTTATAATTTTTTTTTTTTGGAAAAATAGTGATTTCATGGTGTGAGACGATTAAAACATCGCATAAATAATATGTAAATAGTTTTGTAACCCGTGTTACTCACTGGTTCTTCTTTATAACGTTTATTGTTATAATAATTAACGTGGATGCATGCATAATTTTTATTTTTTTTTGTTGTATAGTATTATATGTCTATCATATTTCATATGAATTAACTAAAGACCGTTTTTAAAATATTTGGTTTTCTAGGATACACTTACAAACCAAAATTATTCATACATTTAGTTGTCCATCTTTTAATCTCCATTTTAAATACTTTTATCGTTTCATCCGTCGTACAAAATAATTAAAATAAAAAATTAATTATTTTTTTATTCTTGTAATTCACATGGTATTTTTAACCAAATGAACCATAAATTTTTTACT